>JAASFJ010001118.1:0-11802 GCA_023333755.1 Globisporangium uncinulatum
CCGGGAATCGGCTGGCTGGCTAGCAGGTGCTTTAATAGATAGGAAAATCCGCAGTCCTCGCGCACACGCTCCCCTCCCGGGAAGGGGGAGCGCGCACAGCGACGACCGCAGGGGGGAAATACTAGTACAAGCGGGAATTCCGCGCCTCACCCTCTCTCGTCCTCTCACTCTCTCTCGCCATCGTCTTCATCCTGCTCTGTTTTTGTTGCGCGTCGCACCCAAAGACCCAAAGATCCCCAAGTGTCGCCGCACAGCCAGCAGCTCAGCGCTTACGCCTTCACGCCCGTGCAGTTGCGAGCCCAGTGGCCCGACTCACCGCACTGGTAGCACTTGTCCGCACTCGGACCGTTGTCCTCCGGGCAGTCGCGGCGCAGGTGGCCCGTGTTGCCGCAGCTGTGGCACTTACGCGACTCGCGCGCATCGTCCGGGCAGTCGCGGCGCAGGTGGCCCGTGTTGCCGCAGTTGTGGCACTTGGGTGGCTGCACGTCCTCCGGGCAGTCGCGGCGGATGTGGCCGACGTTGCCGCAGTTGTGGCACGCACGGCCGCCCGTCGGGCAGTCGCGCTTCAGGTGGCCCGTCTTGCCGCAGCCGAAGCACGTGTTCGCGGTGCTCGCGAAGGCGCCCTCGGCCTGCGCCGGAGCCTCCGGGCAGTCGCGGCGAAGGTGGCCCGTGTTGCCGCACGTGTGGCACTTGCGCGTGTCGACGTCCATGATGCTGTTGTGGTAGATGGGGGAGAAGAAGCTGGTGCTTGAAGGCGCGATGTGACTTGGTCCGTGGAAATGCGGATTTGAGCCGATTGGCGTGGAGCCTCGCAGCCTCGCAGCCGCAACACGAAGCAAGGGGGTCAAAACAGTCTCGTCGAGTGCTATTAGCAATGTCTAGCGATCTCGTTTATGTGGTCCAACGAGCAGAATAGAAGCGCTAATCGTACTGTTTATTCTTGTGGAGAGAGTGAATTGAGTGAGCTTCACACCATTTCGCTGTAAATTTACACTGCGGATAGCACGTCAGCCAACTCCTATTAGCTGTCCAGCGACAGGGTGAGGGTGAAACACAGAAAAATGAAAGGCGAGGCGCGGCGACGTCCTTGATGGGTACAGATGTTGCATGCTGTTTCAATGTGGTTGGGAATCACACTGGTGATGGCACATGTGTTGCGTATTGCTTATTATGCAGTGTATGCTCTCGCTACATACGCAAGACTTCTCATGTGCGAATGCAACAGGGCAAAATGTGATTGCTGAGCTGTCGCGCGTGGGTTGCAAGTATGATCTGTGGCGGGCTTTGTCTGGTGATGGCAGAGGAGGAAGGTGCAGGAGCCCAATTGCAGGGAGGTCATTCCTCCCCGTGTTCCGAACACTGTTCACTTCGGAACAACGGTCTCCCAACCAACGAATGCGATCCTGTGGTTTGTCTTCAAATCTGTATGTGCTGGCATTCTCTCGCTTACTGAAAGTACTCGGCTTTGTCACTATCTTTCTCTGCTCATACTGTCCTGCTCATGGACAGTGGCATACTTTGTTCAAGTTAGAACCACTTCAACATGTGCGTCATTATCATTCCTGCTTCAACTTCGTCCTGGCACCACGAGTGCGCGTCCACATGCCCGCAGCAGCTTCGATTGTCCACGAACTCGCAACCTTCGCCACCAGCACGATCGCTGCGAGGCCGAATGGCGAGTGTTCCGACCGCACCAAAGTCTGCAGCATGGTGCACATTTCGCTGGATGTGACCGAGTGCGAGCACCGATACTCAACAGCGTCGCGAACGCCGTAGTGGTGGTGCACAAAACTCTGCAGACTCGGGTTTCCTCTCTCGAGCGCTGGCATGTACTCGCGTACGAAGACGCGCGACCACCAGTGCGGTCGCTCCTGCTTGGAATAACTGTCGCCAGTGTCAAGAGCGGCAACTGCGTCGTTGCCCACATCGAACGCGGGGTTCAGACGCCCGCGGCTCCACGGTTTGTTTGACCGCGTGAAGTCGTAATAGTAGAGCCGTGCACGGACCGCTTGCGGCGGCGCGACCGGAAACGGGTCCCGGTGGGTGTCGAGCAGCTCTTTTACGTCGCTCGAGCCTTCCAAGAGCTTCTGCACGAGGTGCACAAGCCACGGCGCGCTGTTGTAATCCCCCAGTGCGGCGAACCACATCTGCCAGTCCACCCGAGGTTGCATCGGCGTTGCGCGAGTCGGGCGAGCGCTCACATCGCCAGGCTTGTGCTGGAAATGGTACTCGTGCCACGTCCTCCCTTCGTCCACTGTGCCCTCCAAGATGATCTCTGGCCGTGCAACGACCAACTCGCGCTGCTGGCCACCTCTCTCCACTGTCCCCACGCCAGTCATCGAGCGGAAGAGTCCGTATGGGCTAGTGACTCGGTATTTCTCTGTCGCTTGGTACGCGGCGGTAACGAATGGCGGCATCGAGCGCTGGAACGGAGGATCGAGGGTCGAGAGCGTCAACACGCTGGGTGAGAACACCCACGCGTTCGCGGCCGTGCTTATAAATAGGTACATCAGTTTGGTCCAGAGGTTCCCAGGCAGCAAATGACGCCGATTGGACTGAAACAGCAGTGCCGCAGCTCGAAGCATCTGCCAAAGCGAGGCGAAGACGGTTACACACGCGGCGAAGACCACTGACGCGGGCAGAACGCGAGCGATCCACGCTTGGATGTCGTCGACTGAAAGCAGGAAACGGATCGAAGTGGTTGTGAAGATCATCTCGAGTGTCCGTGCTTGATCGGGCTGCTCGCCGTCGACGGAGGTGGTGATGGCGAACGTCGCTGCAGCAGTGCACAGACAGTAGAGCACGGTCGCGAACCACATCAGGGTTGTGGCGCGAGAGCTGTTCTGGAAACGCTGCCACCTCGAGTCTGCCTTTGCGATCCAGCCGTAGAGACTTGCTCGACAATGAGCTTCCGACTCTGGCTTGTCTGCTGTCCCCGTGTTGAGATCGAGCACCGCCAGCGCCAGGACGAGTGTGAGGAGGTTGAAGAAGTTGTAGTTCCCCGTAAACAGGATGCCGACCTGGAGCAGCACTTGAGTCGCAGCAGCAAACCGTCGAAGCGCCAAGTGCGGCGCAAGGATGAAGAACGTCCACGGACCCTCAATGAGCAGCGTAGCAGCCACTGCGACGCGATTCACGAGCGGCTGAGAGAACAGTTCACAGTCAAAGTGCAGAGAGTGTCGCTAGCGTAAGGGTTCGTCTTCGCCATGTTGCGGCGCTACGCGAAGCACCTACCGGTAGAGAATGCGCGTGCCAGGCGAGCGGAAGTGGCAGCGGCTGTGTGGCGTAGTGGAACTCTAGCGCCGTGAGTCCGAGCCACGTCGGACACCTGGACTGGATCTTCACGCTCCCGGACATGAACATGAATTTGAAGAACAGGAACCGTATCCCCCATACTCCTGCTGCCGGGGTCTCAAACGTGAGAGTATCACTGTGCTCTCGCTCACTCTTGTGCTGTTGCTGGTGCCACCACGGTGCGATCCAGACCGCGAGGAAGCCCACCTCCAGTTGAAGCGCGTCCCACTGGAAGCGCATGAACGTCTGACCGCACTGCACGATCGACAAGTAGCAGAGCCACACAAGCGCGAGCGGGACCGCTGTCCGCCAGCGCTCGCTGCACACGCCGAGCGCTGCGAGCGTTGCGCCTGCGAGGCAGATGACATCCATTGCGAAGCTTGGTGACCAGTGCAGCGGTTCGTGGAGCCACACCAGCGTTGGGTACGCCTTGAACTTTGCGAGTGCCGAAGACGCAGAATGGATCTCCGGGTTTCGCGATGACAGTCTCACAAGGAACGCAGACAGGGGCTCGAGACCGTCACTGGTGCGTGCAGAGCAAATAGTAATGAGGCGACTAGGCAGTTGTATGTGGCTGTGAGCTCAACGATCTTTTGGAACGTACTCGCCGTAGAGACCGCGGATCTGCGACCTGATAGAGACAAATGCGATGGCGTACACGACGCAGAGTGCGCGTAGGAAAAAAGCGCGAGGGAAGCGCAGCATGGTGCGCAAGTCGTTCAGTTCGCACTCCCAACTCGACAGACATCGAGTCGGGTGGACCACAAAAGATACTTTATTCGTATTATTGTGTCTGTTACACCTCCATGAAATATACGGTACTGTATTGTTGTCTGTCTCATGCTGTGAACGAGCATGTTGTTGGTTGGTTGGTGCAGCGCGAAAGCGAGCACGGCGCACTTGTGAAGGAAGGGTTTGCTGAACAACCCGCTTGCCTGCCACGTACTTGTTCGCGTCAGACTGCTAAACACCTGCAATTTGAGCAGAGGGCAAGACAGAACTGGGAGCTGATGTTGAAGTTAAAAATCGCACGGTTTGGAAAGACTTGCTTTGAGTATGCCTTCTCGCAGCTGGCGAAAAAAAACGCGCAGTTGGCGATTTGGTTTCGCGCGAGTGACGCATCCGCGTCGCTCGAAGTGCGCCGCTTCGCTCTAGTGCGGCATCACCGATTGGCTAGAACCACTTTCAGCGAATCACCGCGCGTCGGCACCAGGGCTTACTTTGATCAAGACAAAGCAAGCAGGACGACGCAACCAGGACCACAACAACAACCTCAACGCAGATCTTTCAGAGGCCGCCACCATCAACTGAAGCGCAGAGCTGCTCATTGAGCAATTCGCCTCGCGCCTCAAAGCAATCTCCCGCCTTCGCCTTCGGACGCTCTTTCTCAGTTAAAACTTAGTCTTCCGTCGACTTCAAGATGTTCACCACCGCTCTCCGCGCCAGTCTCAAGGCGCAGCGCCAGAGCATCTTCCGCGCTGTTGCCGCCCCCACCGCCAAGACAACGCCGGCGCTCTTTGCACCGCGTTTTGCAAACTTCAGCGCGAATGCGCGCGCGGCCGCGCTCGGGCTCGAGAAGTTTGGCGTGACGAACGCGACGACCAAAGTGCACCACAACTTGAGCTACGGCGAGATTGCGCAGCACGAGGAGGCGAACAACGAGGGGCAGTTCATTGCGAACGGCACGTACACGATCGACACGGGCAAGTTCACGGGCCGCTCGCCCAAGGACAAGTACATTGTGGACCAAGCGCCGTCGAACAAGAACATTTGGTGGGGGGACATTAACCGTCCGATCAGCGCCGAGGTCTTTGACGACCTCTACGAGAAGGTCACGAGCCACTACAGCCAGGCCGAGAAGGTGTACGTGTTCGACGGCTACGCGGGGGCGAACCCGAACTCGCGCAAGAAAGTGCGCATCATCACGGAGCTCGCGTGGCAGCACCACTTTGTGACAAACATGTTCCTGCGGCCCGAGACGGCCGAGGAGATTGCGGCCTTTGAGCCGGACTTTACGATCGTGAACGCGTGCAAGGTCACGAACGACGACTACAAGAAGCACGGACTCAACTCGGAGGTCTTTGTGGCGTTCAACATTGAGAAGAACGTGGCGGTGATTGGCGGGACGTGGTACGGCGGCGAGATGAAGAAGGGTATCTTCTCGATGATGAACTACTGGCTCCCGCTCGACGGCATCATGGCGATGCACTGCTCGGCGAACAAGGGCAAGAACGGCGACACGGCGCTCTTCTTTGGGCTCTCGGGCACGGGCAAGACGACGCTGTCGGCGGACCCACACCGGTGGCTCATTGGCGACGACGAGCACGGATGGGACGACGAAGGCATCTTCAACTTTGAGGGCGGGTGCTACGCCAAGACGATCAACCTGAGCCGCGAGAACGAGCCGGACATTTACAACGCGATCAAGCGCGATGCGCTGCTCGAGAACACGTGGGTCGACCCGGCCACGCACGAGCCAGACTACTACAACACGTCCAAGACGGAGAACGGCCGCGTGTCGTACCCGATCTACCACATCCCGAACCACGAGCCGACGTCGAGCGGCGGCCACCCGGACAACATTGTCTTCCTCACGTGCGACGCCTACGGCGTGCTGCCGCCCGTGTCGAAGCTCAGCGACGGACAGGCCATGTACCACTTCCTCTCGGGCTACACGGCCAAGGTCGCGGGCACGGAGCGCGGCGTGACGGAGCCGACTGCGACGTTCAGCGCGTGCTTTGGCGCGGCGTTCCTGCCGCTGCACCCGACGCGGTACGCCGACCTGCTCCAGCAGAAGCTGCAGAAGCACAGCACGTCCGTCTACCTCGTGAACACGGGCTGGACCGGCGGCGCGTACGGCGTCGGCCAGCGCATGAGCATCAAGAACACGCGCGCGTGCATCGATGCGATCCTCGACGGCTCGATCAAGAAGGCGAACTTTGCCCAGGACCCGATCTTTGGCTTTGACGTGCCCACGACGCTCGGTGCGGTGCCAGCGAACGTGCTGAACCCGCGCGAGGCGTGGACCGACAAGGCGGCGTTCGACGCAGCGGCCAAGAAGCTCGCGGGCATGTTCCAGAAGAACTTTGCCAAGTACGTCTCGAAGGACCACACGGACTACTCGTCGTTCGGCCCCAAGGCGTAAGCGTAAGCGTAGGTGGGAGCGTCCACGCATACGAGTGGCGGAGCGGCAAGAAGCGGGGTCGCTGAGACGCGTGGGGGTGGGGAATCAACCCACTCGCACTGTAGACTTGTCTTGGAGAGGACCGACCCTCACGTAGTAATATACAGTATCTCGAAATCGTGAAGCAAAGGTACCGGCGAGCTCTCTCTCCTTCAGGACAAGAAGGGGGTTGGGTGGGGGTCGCGCGTTGAAGCACTTGGTTACTTGCGCCACCCGCTGCTCTCAGACGCTGTACCGTCAGCGTCTCTGACAAGCTGACGCACTTCGATCTCGACGCTTCGCGCCGTGAGCACTGCCTTGAAGTCGGTGAGCGAGAGCGGGTCGAGCATAAGTGCGCTCGCCAAATAGAGTTGCTGCAGGTCGTAAACGCCAGAACAAGAGCAGCCACGAGTGAGTGCGGTGCAGCGAGTACAAGAGCGTAGGACGTTACAACGCGCTCTCTCGCTCCTGCTCACTGTGGTTTGCGGCGGTAGCTCCAGCTCTGCCTCCAAGAAGCCCTTGAGCACCGTGACGGTGTGTCCCTTCTTGAACTGACGGCCACAGCATACGGTGGTGAGACGACACCCAGCATTCGTGCACTTCGACCGCAGCGAAGGAGTAACGCACGAACCTCGTGGGTGAGCGCTGAGTCATCTGGTAGCAGGAACTTGACCTTGTGTACATACCCACCGCCCATATGCAACCAATGCAGAGGAGAGGGTCTGTTAGCCACTGCATTGGTCGAAGAAGCGCTACAATCGGAACAGTCCCCTCCATCACCAAGGCGCCACCTGAAGCGGTTCCTCTTGCAGCGCCTTGACATCGTCGAACTTGCTCTCTTCTCCCCCCTTGGACTCCTTGCGTGCCACAAGCGCGAGCCCAATGCTCATCTCTGGCTGCTGCATGCTGTCTCGATCTTGAGATGGAATCCCGCACTGCGTCCTTTCAAGAGTTGAACCTGGTTTTCATCACTCTCCAATTTCCAAAGCAAACACTTTGTACGAGGAGAGGTCGAACAGCATTTGACAGGACAAGAAGAAAATCCAAGTCGAGCGAGCCATGACAGCGACGTTCCCGGACCTCATGGCGGGCATCGGGGACCTCTATGGCGCCAGCAGCGCGCGTGTGTGCGAGGCGCGAGCCTTTGCAGCGGACCTCGACGCGCTCGATCGCGAGGAGCTGGCGCTCGAGCACATGGTGCAGGCGCTCGTGACGCGGAAAGCGCCGCCGCCGATTGGCGCCAAGTTCCACCGCGCGCCACTGCCATTGGCACCCCCTCCGAGCGCGGGTAGCAGTATGCGACTACCAGGGCGTTTAGATGACGAAAGCGGAGACGCAGCAGACGACGTCGACGAAGAAGAGGAGGACGAGGACATGGAGGAGGACGAAATAGAGGAGGAAGAAGCAGAGGAGGAGGACGACGACGAAGACGCGTTTCCGCTCGATGGGCGCGACTCGGACGCTGATGACTCGGGTGACGACGACCCATTCGCTCGCGAGCCCGACGAGGATGACAACGAGGACACGCTTGACGACGAGTCGATGGATCTGGAGCCGGAGGTAGCGGCGGCGGCGACTCTACGACGTGAAACCTGGTGACGCGTGTGCGGAGGAGGAGTGTGTGTATGCTGGAGAATGCGATCGTCTGTGGCGCAACCCGAAGCTCTGTGGGAAATTTGAGACTGTGGATTGCCTGGTGCTTGGCAGTTGACGTTCAAGGCTTCTCCAGTACGTCACTATTTATGATATGATGTCACTCAAGCGCATCCACGATTCCACCAAATAACTCTGACCCATTTCACGTTTCGCTCGAAACGGAAGCGAAGGCGAAGCACCAGTGCTTGGTCACCATCGCCCCACGCGCCCCCATTTCCACCCGTCGACACGCGTGCTCTCACCACATCAGCAGCAGCAGTCGGTTTCTCGCTCATGTCGCCGGAGGCAGCAGCGGGCGTCACGAACGGCGCGAAGGCGGCGCCGCGCCTCGAAGATTCCACCAGCGGCGGTGGTGGAGTGCGTCCGACCGCCACGGAGCTCACGCCGCTGATCCCGGCCGCCAGCCACACGAGCTCTGACGACGTCGGCTCGCAGCTGCTATCGCCTGCGTACGCAGCTGCTTCGCCGTCGTCGTCACCGTTCTCGCCATTCCACCAGACGCGCGCAGGCTTCACGTCCCCGAGAGCACTGGACATCGCTGACCACGTGCGCGCAGGCGCCAGTGACCGCAGCAACGAGCCAGCGACAGCCACAGGAGAAGATTCGGCAGCAGCTGATTGGAGCCGCGTAGGAGGAGCAGAGCCGACGGTGCCAACACCAGTAGCAGCGGCAGGAGATACACCACCTGAAGACGACGCCGACTTTGACGATGACGACGACGACGACGATCGTGCGGGCGGCGACCGGTACGCGTACTTTGCGTCGCCGTCCAAGCTGCTCTGCTCCGCGTGCATGAAAGGCGACTACTTCCAAGCGCAGAACGCGGTCGAGATCGCGGTCAAGAGCGCTGAGCGGGACGCCGACGCGGCAGTGCAGGCTGCGGACAGCGCTTCGAAAGCCTCGGACGCTGCTGCAGCTCGCGTCCGGCAGCAGGCAGCAGCGGCCGCTGTCTTTCGGCTGCTCACGACCCACGAAGCGCGCCACCAGATGAATGCGCTGCACCTTGCAGTCCTCTACGACCACCCGACGCTCGTCGAGTACCTCGTCATGGTCGCCAAGAAGTACTGTCGGCCGTCGTCGTCGTCGAGCAGCAACAGGAACGCGGCACTCGCTGACTCGCGGTCCGTCACCGGCGACCACGAGATGAGTGTGCTCGCGTCTTCGGCGACCCGCAGCTCCTTCCAGGACGTGCTCGACAACGCATGCGGCGACTCGAAGCACCGCGCGACTGCGCTCATGCTCTGCACGTCCGTCGCGTGCGCGTCCGTGCTGATCGACAGCGGTGCCGACCTCGACGCGCGCAATTCGTCCGGCATGGCAGCGCTTCACTACGCTGCGAGCACGGGCAACGCGGGCTTTGTGAGTCTGCTGCTCCACCGCGGGGCCGGCGTGAACCAGCGCGACGCACGCGGTGCGACAGCGCTGCACTGGGCAGTGTTCGAGGGCTTCCAGTACACAGCGATGCTGCTCGTGGGCTACCGCGCGGACCAGTCAGTGCGCGACTCGGAGGACCAGACGCCGCTCATGATTGCGAGCGCTCTCGGCGACGCGTTTCTCGCCAAGCAGCTCGTGATCGAAGGCGCGCCCGTCCACGCGCGCGACAAGCACGGCCGGACCGCGCTCGACATTGCGCGTCAAGGTGCGCACTTTGACACGGTCACAGCGCTCAAAGCCGGATCGTCCGACCGGTTCGTGGCCTGGGCGTCCCGCAACGGCGCGACCGTGCTCTTTTTCTGGACCATGGTGCTCTCGGCCGAGTCGCTGTCGCTCGTGCTCTCGCTCCCGACTGTCACAGACCCAGCGCTCTACTCGTTCGCGTCGCTCGTGCTCTGCGCCGCCACGTGCGCGCTCTACACGTACGTGTGGCTCAAGGACCCCGGGTACGTCGCCAAGTCGGAGCAGCCAGCGTACGAGTTGCTGGCGTCAGAGTGCAACTCCGTGCCGTGTCCAACGTGCGTGACGCTCAAGCCATTGCGGTCGAAGCACTGCGCGTCGTGCCGCCGGTGTGTCCACCGTTTCGACCACCACTGTCCGTGGATCAACAACTGCGTCGGCGTTGGGAACCACTTTGGCTTCCTCGTCTTTCTCGGATCCCTCGCTGTCTTTTGCGCGTTCGTCGGCACACTCTCGGCGTCGATCTTGGTCGGGAAGTTGCCGCTCCACGCGCCGTTTCGACACCATCTCAGCAGCGTCGACGGTCGGCCGCCGTGGATGGAGGCGCTGGCGTTCGAGCAGCCAGCGTGGGCGCAGAGTCCGAGCGAGTCGTCAAGCCTCGTGCTGCGGCTCGTGCACGGCTTCTTGGTGTTCATGGCTGCGCTCTTTGGGCTCCCAACGACAGCGCTGCTCTGTCTACAGCTGCGCAACGTTGCGGCCAACCTCACGACGAACGAAGTGTTCAACAAGGACAAGTACCCGTACCTAAAGACGCCCATGGACGAGTTCCACAACCCGTACGATCGCGGGTGCGTGCTCAACTGTGTTGAGCTCTGCACTGGCCGTGGTGCCGAGCCATTCGCGTCTGTGCCAGTATCGAACGACCTCGGCAGCAAGTCACTCGTGTGAAGAGAAGAGGGGGGGACGGATGGAGGGCCGAGAAGGAGGAGAGAGCAGGTGGTGCAGTATATTAACGCGACGGCTTGCTCACGGACGCGTACCCTTTGGCAGCCTGCACGATCTCGCGCACGATCTTCTTCTCCTCCTTGAGCTGCAGCAGTTTCTCCTTGTGGCGCGCGTCCTGGAGCGCGTCGTGGCGCTGGAGCTGCACGCGGCGCCGGATCTCGTCCTCGTCCAGCACGCGCCGCTTCTCGCTCTGCTCGGCGCTCCGGAACTCTTGCTCGATGATTGAGAGCTTGGACTTGTGCTTGTCGAGGTCGACGACGCGCCCGCGCTGGTCAATGAGCCCCACGCCGCCCAAGTGGCTCTGCAGCGTCCGGTTCTCAAAGTGGTGGCGCAGGTTGCGGTCGATGAGTGCGTTGTAGTCTGGGAGGCGCTCGTGGTGGACGCTCGAGAGGCTGAAGCCGTCCTCGCGCCGCCGGAGCGCTTCCTCCCGCTTCTTCTTGCTTGCACTGCTTGAGGACGGCATGTGGGCGAACGAGACGAGAAGCGAGTGGACTGGGAGGGGAAGAGAGAGAAGATGGTGGAGTTCGTGAGCCTCTTTGTTCTCTTGGCTTGTCAGGTCGGCGAATGGGCAACTTGCTGCCTGCCACTTTCAGTCCAAGTGCGTCCTAAGAACGCTATTCATGGAGAAAAAAGCTGAAGATGACAAAGGGTGAGGACGAGAAGAGGGACGTCCATTGACGCGAGGGATGCAGTGCATCAAGCGGTAGTGGAGGACTTGTGTGCTTCTTTGTGGGGATCAACACGTCACATTCTCTTTCACAGGCGCACTTCGTTCCTACAGTACAAAGACTCCAGGTAGAGCAATTTCATTGTGCAAGTGGTGCATTCAAACTGGTGTGGTAACAAGCTGTGATGGGCCCAGTAGACGTGTTGTCCCTGCTGTAGACGCAACGTTCTCGAATCACTAACTGCGCTTAGACGTGCGCGATGGGGTTGCCGTACTGGACGTTACTGCCCTTCTGCGGGGTATGCACTGCGCTGAACTCTGACTGGTGCTCCGCATCAGCGGCGGCTCGAGACGGCACTGCGTGGCTCCGGTGGTAGTTGTCCCCACGGCCAGTCTTGCGGAA
>JAASFJ010001119.1:0-11785 GCA_023333755.1 Globisporangium uncinulatum
ACCACGTCCTTTACTTGCCACTGGCGCGCATCAATGAGATCGATAGCGCGCTCGCGCAGCTCGGACGACACCCACGTACGGCGCGTCGTTGCCGTGCGGTGGTCTTGAGTGCGTCGCTGCGAGTCGTCCATGGTGCTTTGCTGTTGTTGAGAGAGAGTAGAAGTGAGAGCGAGCTGCGGTGTCGCGCGTGCGAGCGCCACATGCGCTTGCTCGACCGCCACGTGTTGCACTCGGCTATTTCCGATTTACTCCTTTTTTGACACGATTGTGATCCCAATTGAAAACGCCTGTAAGCTCGCTGAGTGGGCGTTCGTGGAATACGTGCTCGCCGAGCGCCCAGACAATACCACGAGCATGCGCATCATCCAGTCAGCACCACAACTGCGCGCGCTGCCCGGCGAGCAGCTCGAGAGGCGGCGCACCTCGCCGCTTCACACCGTTCGACTCGACAACGTGGCGGTGGTTTTGCTAGTTCACGCTGAGCTCTCCAACATCACGGTGTCGTGTCGTGAAGTGGTTGCTGTTGGCACGACTGTCTCGAGCAATACCAGCAGCAGCGCGACCGCGATACGATCATTTTGGGTGGTTCGACATCACCTCACCCGATAGGGCTTCCTCCCCCGCCGAAGGCACAAGCGCATACCCAGTACGCGCGCTCGCAAGCTGAGCGAGTACGCGAGATTATCCGCCGCTTTTACCCAACGGACGTCTACAACATAAATGAGACCGCGTTCTTTTACAGAGCGCTGCACCAGACGTCTACAACATAAATGAGACCGCGTTCTTTTACAGAGCGCTGCACCGGACGTCTATCTACCTAGCGCGCGTATGTGGCCAAGTAATTGACAGACAGAGTGACAATGGTAGTGACCGCAAACGCGGATGGATCCGACAAACTAACACTCCTCTTTATTGGGAAGTTGCGACGCCCTCGCTGGCTCACTCCGACACCCAGCAGCGTGGACTCTCTCTGGGTAGCATGCGACTGGACGACACTCCTGTGTACCAGCAATGGATGCACGATCTCGATCAGCGCATGATTGCTCAAGGGCGTCACATTCTCGTGCTCGTTGACAATGCACCGTCACACGCGCTCGGTGGATAGACGTTGACAAACGCGACAATCACCAAATTACCACCTAACACTACGGCAGTGCTGTACCCCATAGACCAGGGCGTAATCGCCGCGCTGAACCACGGCTTTCTAAATCGCAGAAGAGCAGCGGCTGTGCGTGCACATTTGAAAGGGCGTGGTCTTCCATACGACGTGTCGCTCTCGCAAAGTGGTAGATGGTGTAGCGAGAGTTGGTCGGGCATATAGTACTAGTATGCCAGTGCTGTGAGGAATGCATGGCGACGCACACAGATGCAGATAGGCAGGACTCGAATTAGTGTCATACTGGAATAATGACACCCTCATTGGAATCAGTTCCTCTTTCAACCAATACCTGCCAAAATCATTAATTGTCAGGTGTTCCGCTGACACACTCACCAGTATTCAGACTGTAAAATCGCGACGCGACCTGACATGCTCCTGCACAGCGGTCGAGGACTGCACGCAGTAGAGGCGCAGTGGCCGGCACCTCTACTGCGTACAGTACTCAGCGCACACGACGATTCTCGCGACTTCCGATTCGGACTGAGCAGCGCACTCGCGATCCTCGCGTTTGACCCGCAGACTCGGAAGAGATGCGACTCGCCGTTCTCGGAATCGCTGCCCTCGGAGCCCTCACGCTCCCGACGTCGACGCTGCTAGCACTGGCGACGAACGGCACTGACGTAAGCTTCGGGTTCGACGCTCCAGCAGCCGAGAGCTCAGCTGCAGCGGCGCCAGTGCATGCGTTCAACGACGGCTCCGCGTCCGCCGAAGAGCGTGCCGAACAGACCATCTACTCGCTCTACCGGGGCAACTCGACGAGCGCAACACGCGTGACACCGACGCTGCGACCGACCGCGGCGTCCGCCGAAGCGCTGAGTCTCGACTCGGACGAGTCCCCGACAAGTGCTGTGAGCACGAACCGAACGAAAGGGTACTCGTTCGGCTCCACTCGGTACTCAAACGACCGTGTCACGCCCGTACAGAAGAAGGATGACGCGCCGACGCCAGCAACACCAACTCCTGCACCGACGACACTAGCTCCGCCTGTACCGAGCACGACATCTCCATCGACCCCAGTTCCAATCCCAAGCTCGCTGGCACCACCAGAAGCTTCAGCAAGTGGATCGACACAAGTCGGCTCAACGCCAGCCCCGATCTCTCGGTCGCCATCAAATCCTCCCGAGACACCGGCACTGGTGCCAGCAACGCGGCTTCCAGTGTCGGCAGTAGCTACAGCACCTCCTCCATCACCAACGACACCAGCACCAAGCGCTCTCCCAGCGACCACAAAGCCATCGCTGTCGCCATCAACGCCTAGTACCCAACCTGCTCCTGCCGTCTTGTCAACTCCAGCACCAACGATGGTAGAGTCGCCTCAATCGTCCGCTGAGCCAGCACCAACCCGTGCTCCTTCACCACCACCACCATCACCACAAGCCCAACCGGCTTCGTTGGCGGTACCTGCGACTCCGACGCCAACCGCTTCACACAAGCAGTCGCCCACATCAGCCCCGGCACGGGCACCTTCCAGCCGCCAGCCGCCAGCCCCACCAGCTAGCCCAGCACCTTCCTACTCTCCGCCAGCGTTTACTAACCCACCGTCTCTGACACCGTCCACAACCGCGGCAACGACGCAGCCGACGTCAATGTCAACACCGACACTCCCTCCCAAGACTCCAGCTTCTGCTTCGGTGACCGGCGAGCCACAGCCCAGTGCAGTCCACCCGCCGACTATCGCTCAGCCGGCTCCCTCAACGCTGCCTTCATCATCACCGACACCCATGGTGCAGCCTCTAGAAACAGCCCAAGCCACGGCTTCGCCAACGGCTCTTTCAAGCAGCTCAGCTCACGTTCGACCAGGAAAAGGAGGTGAACGTCCTTCAGCGCCTCCGAGTCAAGATGTCCAGTCGCCTCGCCCAGGGCCTCTCAAGAGCTTCGGCTTCGAGTCGGTCGAGGAGGCCGCTGGCTCGAACGACGCCCACACGTCAAAGTCTGTGCTCACAACCACGACCACGACGACGACCACGAGCACCACCAAGTCGACGCCGTTGCCGAGCAAAGCGCCAGTCCAGTCCTCCGCAGTGCGACTCACGGCAGCTCCGTTAGCGACCAAACGCCTCGGACCCGAGTCAACGGGCTTGACGAAGCTGCGTAGAAGCAGTGATACGTCTGAGGATTCAGGCCCGGAGCAAACAGGAGCAACAGGTCGATGAGAGACGCGGTGCCAGTATGAGACTTGATGTGTATGCGTAACAGCGTAAAGAACCTGTTGTTTGGCTGAGTAGAACCGTCTTCAGCTGCGTGGGTGTCAGATGACTTCGAACTGGTAAGGAGTCACTCAACTCGACAAGTCGCACTGAACGTTTCAGCCTTGGAACTAGCAAGTTCCAGTAGACTTGAGCGGATGGGGCTCTGCGTAAGGTGCGTGTGAGAGAGCGAGAGCAAGTGCGTGGGAGGAAGCTCGACCCTGACCTGATGGTACTCTGGCCCTTGTTTACCTGCCCGTCTCCGCCAGAGTGGTGCTCCCGTCGGACCGCGTCGTCCGCGTCGCATGCGAAGACCGCGACGCCCGCGTCCAAAGCATTCTCGACGCGCTCGAGACGCGTGATGAGCTGCGAGCTCTTACGAGCTACCAACACGCTGCTTCTGCACCGCACCACGAGACGCTACAGACGAAGTCCAGCGCAAGGCCATATGCGCACGCAGAAGCCCGCGTCTTCCCTCTCGACCGCACTGTGAGAAAACAGGACGACGATGCCGTCAAGCCTTCAACTCGCACAGTGTTCACACTGCTGCTCGTGCGAACCGACCGCGCATTGGCTCGGGGCGCTCGAGTATGCGACGAGCTGCGCGACATGGACATCCTGGAGCTCCAGTTGCCACAACCACGAGCTGCTCGCAGCGTTGACAGCGCTTATACAGCACACTCCAACCGGTTGGGGCACCACTTGCGTCTTGATCCACAAAGTGCAAGTTCATTGGCTCTCGAATCGCCGCTCAGCAGCAGCAAGCAACGCCCTACACGAATCTCCCATCGACTCCTCCCTCCTGGCTCTCGTTCTCGCATCCAAACGCTCAAGGTCGCCGCTGCGAGCCACACAGTACAAAGTGAAGTTTTTCGCTGTCCGTGCTTTCGGTTCGTGACCCAGCAGTCCGCTGAACCACAACGTGGACACGCTCCAAGAAGCGAACCAAATCACTTGCTCTCCTCTGCTCGCAGCACCGCACGCGTCGCGACAGTACTTCTGCGCGGCTCGATGCAGGTCTTGGACCAGCTAGCCGCCCTCGAGACGCAGATCTCGACGCTGCTTCTCTGCGTACGCGACGCGAGCAGCACGTCTCGCGGCTGCGCTGGAGCGACTGTGAAAGTCGATGAGCTGCTGCCACCACTGCTTCGAGTGGCTCATACGCTCTGGCAGCACACGGCGCAGCGGCCAATGCTCCAGCTCACACAGTCCGGAAAGTTCCCAATCAAAGATTTCACGCGCGACCTCGGCCACGCACTCAAGGACGCATCGTCCGAGTGCGTACTTCGCGTGCCTGTCTGCTGTCAGGGCTGGGTGAAGCGCGCAGAGTGGGGAGCGTTCTGGCGCAACGAGCGCAGGGAGTTCGCGAGCTTGTGCGACGACGGCATTCTCCGGTTCTTTTCGAGCGAGCACCAGTGCTCGGAGTTCCTCTTCGCGCTCGCTCGAACTCGAAGTGGCGTTGACACTGGCTGTGGTGGAGGCGGAGGAGGTGGAGGCGTAGTCTTGCTGGAGAAGAAGCACGCGCCACAGTCGTGGATCGACTTGAGCGACGGTGCGCGCGGCTGGAACGTCCGCAAGGGCGACGCCGAGGCGAGCGAGCGGTACGCGTTCGCGCTCTTTGAGCACCAGACCAAGTTGCGGGTCATCGTGGACGTTGAGAGCTGCGCTGAAGTGGACACGTGGCTTACGGCGATCAGCTCCGAGTTGCAACAGACAGAAACGTTCGTGCGTCTCAAGCAAGCAGTTAGCGCGGGCGTATTGGCTGGTGCTGATGGTCCAAGTTGCGAGGAGAAGTCGGAGCTGGAGCGAGCGACAGACTCTCTTCAAAATGGCACCAGCAGCATCGTAGCCGCTCCCAAGCGACAGCGCCACCAACGCAGTTTCAAGCCACCGCTGCAGTGGCTTCACGCTCAGATGGAGCGCCTCCACGGCCACTCCGCGCGACATCAGCGGCTGCAGAGTTCGAGTCTGAGTCAAGCACGAAAAGACCTGCAGCGAGACCGAATCCAGATCAACGGACTCGAGTATCCTGGCCGATGTGTCGACCACGTCGTCCTCGGACTCACGACCAGTATCCTGCGAGCACTGAGGCCGCGGCTGCGACTGCCTATCGTACTGGAACAAGGGCGTGCAATACCAAGCCGTGACAACCAGCGAACCGCCGAGTCGCTCGAGATGGCGGCCATGCGCCTCGCGAGAGAGCTGTTCGTGTGCAGCGCACGCACAGTCGGCGGCGGCGACATCCTCGACGCGCTGCACCTCGTGTTCCCGAGTGCGAGCTTTAGCGTGTGTCCGACGAGAAGCGAGGCAGAGCCGATCAGCGTGCGGCTGTCTAGCGGGCGCGATCTCCAGAGATCCGAGCAGGCGACCACCGCAGATTCCGATCATCCACCGCCCGTCGCTGAGATCACAGTCCGCATGTGTTATTGCGTCGTTCCCAGCTCGGCGATGGCACAACCTTGCGAGTCACGGTCGCTGGATACGAGCGCAAGTGAGTCGGAGACGAAGCCTCTGGACACGACGTCCTCACAGCAAGTGGTAAAGGTCGTGGGAACCTACTACAGGAAGCTTGTGAGCGACTTGTCCAAGTGGCACGAGATCGACGGACACGTACACCTCGAGTTCCTTCATTGATTCAATGCGGCTACTACTGCTACGATCGACAGTGGTTGTCCCTCACTGTCGACAAGTGGGGTCAGTTGCGTGAGTGCTACTACCGCCGAGTCGACGACAAGGTGATACGGCGTGTTTGCGCCGCAGAGAATGTCCACCAGAGCGTAGGAGGAGGCCGCAGCGGCGACGCATCTGCGCTCGGCTTGGACACATCCGGCAGCGTCGGAGGCGCCGCATCTTCCTGCTCTGCGGTCGCCGTTCTGATCTTGAGAGTGAGCGAGCGGCGGAACCAGCTGGCGTGGCGGTGGTTCTCGAACACCTCGAGCAGTTCGAGTCGTGACGCCTTCAGTGCCTCGGAGTTGAGCTCGCCCACGTCCGACGCCGCGTCTGCGGACGGACTGCCGAAGACGTAGCGGTTCCAGTTGAGCACGCGCGAGCACCACTTCTCGACGAGCTTCGGCGTGGCGGCGAAGAGGAGGATCGACTTCTCTGTCGGTTTCGAGCGGTGGAGACTGCCAGTGTCACTGCTGTCATCGCTGCTGTCGTCGCTGTCGTCGTCACTGTCGTCTTGGAGTGTGGCGACAACAGCCCGAGCGTCCATTGGCCTGGGAGGCTTCAGTGTCGCGCACACTTCGAACATGAGCATCGAGTGCATTGGGTCCACCGCAACGTGAAACGACGTGAGCTGGAACTCATCGACAGGCGCCGCGTCGCTGTTGGGGGTGGCGTAGCCTCGGAGGAAACCTTCGCAGAGCTCGTAGTACAGAATCTCTGCGGATCGCCTCGCGGGTTCCATTGCCCGCTTCGAGCGCGACGACGGCGCGAGCTGCCGGTCCCCGAGCCACGCGTTGTGCGGGATGCGGATCAAGTAGCCCTCCATGGACGCAGAGTGGTGTAGTCTGTAGTCTGCAGGCCGCCGTCTGGAGCCTGTCGGGTTCAATTCGGAATGCAGGACTCCTTGTCGTTCTGAACGGACATCTCTTGCAGCAACTGCCTGGTGGTCAGGACGCAGAGGAAGCGACCGAGGCGAGTGCTGCTCCTCGCATCTGATGAGGAACGCTGTACCTCTCACTGAGTCTCAGGAGTGTCGGCGTCGTCTTCAAACGT
Source organism: Globisporangium uncinulatum (assembly GCA_023333755.1). NCBI lineage: Eukaryota > Oomycota > Peronosporomycetes > Pythiales > Pythiaceae > Globisporangium > Globisporangium uncinulatum. Next base: position 7,066 of record JAASFJ010001119.1, read on the forward strand.
GCCCAAGGGCGACAAGATGGGCAAACGGCGAGCTATTTTCCACTGTACTTCCTGTTGGGTTTGGCTCGGGCTCCACTTCATCGTGAACTTTCACTTTGTCATTATGTTACATGCTACTACTCCTTGGGTCGTGGGGTTCGTCCGTCCTTGGCACACACTCATGTCGCACAGAGCCGCTGTCTGGACTAAGGGCGCCTTCGTTCACGACGCAGCGCCAATCGCGCTGTCGCTCTGCGAGCGAGCGAGCGGGGACTTGTCGCCACCGCTGCTGTTCCTGTTACTGTCGCTGCCACTGCCGCTCTCGCTCGAGTGCGCGTCTGACACACCAGCTGTCGACGCTTTCGACGACGCAGTCGGGGACGACGTACGGTCGACAACGTCCATGTCGTCGTTACTGTACTGGCTCGAGCGCACGTGACACGCGTAGAGCTTGAGCACGAGCTCGACCATTTCGTGCTTCTCGACGCACGAGACGTCTCCGTAGCCGACGCGATCGATCGCGGCTTTGAGCTGCTTGACCGACATGCGGGGCACGGTCTCTGGTGTCTCGCCTGCTGGCAGTGGGTTCTTAAACACCTTGCGAGGCTTCGGCTTGCGCGTCGTCGGCGACGGCGGTGGGCTCGCCATGGTCTCGAGCGGCAGCGGTAAGAGCCCAATCATCACGCGGAGAAACTGCGTCGCTTGCACAAAGAAGTCGCTCGGCCGCGGACTGTTGTGGCCGCCTGGGAACTGGAAGAGCTGGTTCGGGCCGTTATGCTGCTTGTAGAGCGCTGTGACGTGGTGCGGACCGACGAGCTCGTCTTGCGAGCCGACGACAAAGAACGCAGGGATTGTGCACTTTGCCACCTTGGCGACCGGCTTGAGCTTGAACATGTCGAACTTGGCGCGGCGTCGAATGTCGCGCCGCACGAGCCGCAACACGAGCTTGACCGCGAGTTTCGGCACACTGAGCTTCCCGTCGTCGACGAGCTCGGTCGCGAGCTGTGGGAGGCTCGCGAACGGCGAGTCGAGCACCATCGCGTGGATCGCAGGGTCCTGTTGCGCGTACAAGAGCGCGGCGACCGCCCCCATACTGCGGCCCCACAAGCAGATGCTCGACGTCTCGGCGGTCGCACGCAGGTACGCGACAACGGCCGCAATGTCGCTCTGCTCGTGGAACCCGAGCGAGACGTACTTGCCAGTGGAGAGCCCAGAGCCAGCGAAGTCGAGCGCAAAGACGCTGAAGCCGGCAGGGATTGCGTGCGTCACGATCTCGAGTCCGCCGAGGCGACAGGACGAGTTTCCATGGAGCAGGACGATACACGGGAGCTTGGCGCTGGTTGTGATGGTGCGTGTGAGTTCTATACGCCTTGTATAACCACATAGAGGGCCGCACGCACCCTTTCGCTGTCGTCTGGGGTTTCCACCAGCTGCACTGGAGCGTGTAGCCGCCTGCGTTCGTGAGCTCCAGGTCCACGCGGTGCGTCACGACGTCGCGGATAAGCGCGTGTTTAGGGCCGAGATCCTCGAGCGAGTACTGTGCACGCAGCGGTCGGATGACGGTCATGACGAGTCCCTCGTAGCCTTCTTTGATGGCGGCCCACATGCTCACGCGCCGCTGCTCGCCGCCTGCTCGAAGAAAAGAGAAAGTGAAGATTCATGATGGCGCCATGAGAGAGAAGATACACGCGCCGAGTACGTTACCAGCAGAGATCGCACGCACCGTTCGGGGCAGTCGAGGCGGCAGGAGCGTCGGCGGCAGGCATCGGCTCTCTCTCGCTTTCGATTCTTTTGTTGGCTTCTTGAGCGCTGGTAGAGGCTAAATAGTGAAAAAAGGAGATGAAAGGTACCGCATGGGTGCATGCGAATGCGTAGGGTACGTATTCTGTAACATAGGCTCTCGTATTACAGTACTCCGAGGTCTCTGCGACCTCTCAAAATGAGTGAGAGGTACCTCTCGCTCATTTTATATTAAACTTAACAGTGAAAGTAAGTGTGACCTCATTAATGAACTAAAAATGAACGAGAGATACCTTTCGCTCATTCAGGCTCGTTTTTGAAACAATAAAATACTTAACACTATATCTACCATAAACGCTAAGTATGTTATCGAAAAAAGTGCACATATTCAATTGTGCTGTTTTCTGGCAATTCGAGAGATCGTACCGGTAATTTACCGGTATATCACACGATACAGAGGCGGTTGAACGCGAGCTAGCGCGTGCCCTTCTGTGACCTCGATCTCATCCACCCGACCGCGTTCACGTACCATAAGTACCAGTGGTACGTCAAGGGCCACACGAGCGCCGGCTGCTGGCCACCTTCGCTCCCGAGCGTCTGCGCCAGAGGTTCAGTGTACGCAACTGGTGTTGCTCGCGAGCATGGTCTAGTACAACGACACCTGAGAAGTCCTTATTGTCGCCTGTGAGCGGATTACACTCAAAGCTGAGGAACTGCAGGCTTGCATTCCCATCGAGCGCGTCTGTGAGCGCACGGCAGCAGCAGGCCTCGAGCTTAAGCTGACTGAGGCTAGTATTGCGGCGCAGCATGTGCGTGAGGCACTGACCGGCCATGTCGTCCTGGCCGTTGCGGCTCTGTGAGCGAGTGCAGAAAATGATTGAACGACAGCCGCTTGTAGGGCGCGCGCATGCCGACGCCGCTGAACTGGAGCGACTCATTGTCGTGCGGGAGCGAGAGCAGCTCGAGCCATACTTCGAGCTGCGGACTATGCAGCACTGCATCCACTTCATCCCGCAGCTTACGCTCGCTCTCGGGCAGGCGTCGGGTAGGCTGTCTCCCACAAGTTGCTCTTGGCGACCAGCTGCAGGCGCTGCTGCACGCTGGCGGCTCGCTCCGCCTCGGCACGTGCTCGCGGGTCCTGGAGCAACGTGTCGTCGTCGTTGTAAATGCCTTCGGCTGGATCTCGCGGTCGATCATCTACGTATAGTCCGTCCGTCAACGACACGGTACACTGGAAGGCACAACTACATTTGACCGCAGCAACCGACAACGCAGCTCGTGTTGCGACAGGCACACAGGCAAGCTCCGACTCAAGAGACCAGAATTGAGGCAGATTTGTAATTTTGTCGCTGGAAACGAACTTAACATCACATGCTGGAACGAACTTAAGCACCTCTTCAATTCTGAACAGTATAGCTGCGCATGGTGATAAGTATAATCAAGAAAGAAGTGCTCAAAGACCAGTGTGCTGTTTTTCTGTTAGCTTCAATGATAGTACCGGAATGCTATCGGTATATTTGCGGCTCACAGTACTACCGGTATTATTACCGCTTTCAAGCGGCAAGTCCGCACGTTGTATACGTCTACTATACGTGTATCGAAAATGGGAATAAAGAATTATTTGTCGTTTCGCGCTCAACCAAATGGAGGACGACGAGCAGCTCAAGGAGCGCGGTGGCAACGACGAGATTGTGGGTGATGAGGGTGACGATGTGGTCGTGACGCTAGACGAAGTGTTGCGGCAGGACGCCGTGCTGTCCGAGACTGCGAACGCGGTGCTGGGCACCAGTAGCGCCACCGAGTGCAGCTCCGCGCTCGGCTACCACCGCCAGGCGCTCTACGCCTGTCTGACATGTACGCCAGCGTCCGACGACGATGCCGCACGCGCGGGCGTGTGTCTGGTACGTGATTTGCGCCTGGCAGTGTGCATCATGTGCGTTGGCCTCTCGTTGTTGACCGCCGCCTCTGCTGACGCGCGTTGCAGGCGTGCAGCTACAGTTGCCACGAGAACCACGAGCTCGTGGAGCTCTACACGAAGCGCAACTTTCGCTGCGACTGCGGCAACAGCAAGTTCCCTTCCGGTGTGTATGTGTTTACGTGTAGCGATGGAGAGAGCTGGATACGCTCACAGTGCGTCTCTCCCTCTCCCTCTCCCTCTCCCTCTCTCTCTCTTCGTTGCTAGCCAACCCGTGCAAGCTCGAGAGCGACAAGACGCCAACGAACGAGCAGAACACGTACTCGCAGAACTTTGCAGGCAAGTACTGTACGTGCCACCGGCCGTACCCGGACCCTGAGCGCACGAGAGAAGAAGTGATGCTCCAGTGCGTCGTGTGCGAAGACTGGCTGCACGACGAGCACGTGTTCCCAGCCAGTAACAGTAATGGGACCAAGCCACGCGAGACGGTGCCGGAAGACTTTGACGACTTCATTTGCGTCGCGTGCATGGCAAAGCACCCGTTCTTGCTAGCGTACGACATGGACGACGACGACGCCAGCGGTCAGGGAACCAACGACGGGTGTCTGCTGCAGAAGAAGCTCACAGCGATGGCAGCGAGCGAGCACGCGGCTGAGCTGACGACTGTGCGGCCGACGTTCTGGGCACGCGAGTGGCGTGACGGACTCTGCAAGTGCAGCGAGTGCGTCACGCGGTTCGAGACTGCGCGGATTGCGTTCCTGCTGGACCCAGACGACTCGCTGCAGGCGTACGAAGAGGCCGCTCGACGCAGCGACGCAGGTGGGAGTGTTGAGGACTTGGCACAGCGTGCGTTCTCCACTACGCTCTCGCACGAGCAGCAAGTGGAGGTCGCGCTCGGCTACAGCCACATGAAGAGCAGTCTGCACGCGTACTTGGCGGGCTTTGCGTCTGGCGGCAAGACGGTGCGGGCAGAGGACATCCAGGCGTTCTTTACGGACCTGCGAGCCAAGAAGCGGCAGAAGACTGATGCCGAGTAAGGAGATGCACAGCCGACAGCCGACAGCCGACAGCCGACAGCCGACAGCC
>JAASFJ010001120.1:0-11784 GCA_023333755.1 Globisporangium uncinulatum
AAGCTAAACCGGCGCTTGTGTATGGAGGAAGTTTGAGTTAGCGGTAGGCGATCGTACTTTATCTCGTACAGTGCGGGGGCAACGTTGGCACGATCTCACTACACTGTAGATCGCAACTTCAGCAGCGACATCACACTAAACCGCAAGTGCGCCAGTCAGTGAAGCAGGCTCTAGAGTTGCTGATCATCAGCATCAACAAACCACGCATCCGTTGTCAATGAGATACATTCGCTGGTATTGGCGAACACGTCATAATAAAGCTGAACATAACGATGTGCTCTCCTTTGTTCGTTGGTGCCAGGACTACAGTTTGCCGTCGTGTCAGTACAGTCAGAGCCTGAAGTACTCAGACTGTCTGCGAGAGAGTGACCACGAGCTGTTGGTTGCCTCCTGGCATCCACCTACTGTTGGGGCGTGAGAGTGTTTGCTTCTGTTCCAATTGAATAAATTTGTCTGATTTCGTATTTGTTTTCACTATGCAAAAAGTACCTGCGAACTGTTGTACTCTAATGAATAAATCAACCTTTTAAAATCAATCACTGTGCCAACCTTCGTTAAGCGAGGGACGCCTGTAATTCTTTTCTTCATCATCACCGCGCCTGGCCGAGCTGAGGACCAATGGGTCTCCACGGACAACAACTTGCGCAACACCCCCAACGCTCACGCACTTCTCGCGGCTGTGATTGATACTCGGAGTGCACTTATCAACGCGCGCGCGTGCGGACTGCACAACAACCAGCTTACACAGTTGACTTGCTCCGCGATACAGCCAAGCAATCATCGACGCTTTGCTGCACTGCAGCCACAACTGGGGGCGTGCGCAAGCTCGTGTTGTGGCTCTCGACGGACGTGTCCCGGCCCAGACGGCACGCCCAAACCCCTACGCATAAACCACTTAGACAATAAGAGGTGGCAAACTGTCTACCAACGACGTGTTGTGCATACGTATCAAGCATTCTGCAATCTTGCTGATCCTAGCTGTTGTGTGTACAAGTACGTGGATGGAAGGACGACGGTGTTGGTTGCTCACGACGAGGCCGATTGAACGAGACGCGCGTAGATGCCGTTGCGCGCGAGGAGTTCCGAGTGCGTGCCCTCCTCCACCACGTGCCCGCCGCTGACCACGCAGATCTTGTCGGCTTTCCGGATCGTCGACAGCCGGTGCGCTACAATGATCGTCGTGCGACGCTTGAGCGCCACGAGCTTGTCGAGCGCTTCTTGCACGAGCTTCTCACTCTCCGAGTCGAGCGCGCTCGTGGCTTCGTCCAGCAGGAGGATGTCGGGGTCTTTGAGGATCGCGCGGGTGATGGCGACCCGCTGCTTCTGGCCACCCGAGAGCTGCTCGCCCTTCGAGCCCACCTGCGTGTCGTAGCCGTCTGGGAAGTGCGAGATGAAGTCGTGCGCGTTCGCCATCTTCGCGGCCGCTTCGACTTCAGCGCGACTCGATGGGAGTCCGTACGCGATGTTCTCGGCGATCGAGCCGGTGAAGAGCGTCGGCTCTTGGCTGACGACGCCAATGTGCGACCGCAGCCAGTGGAGGTTCAGGGTCTTCAGACTATGTCCGTCCAGCAACACGTCACCACACTCCGGGTCGTAGAAGCGTTCGAGGAGCGAGATGCACGTACTCTTGCCGCCGCCAGAAGGGCCACAGAGCGCCACAGTCTTGCCGGCTTGGATCGTCAGGTTGTAGTGCTTCAAGACCGTCACTGCTGTGCGTGTCGGGTACCGGAACGTGACGTCCCGGAACTCAATCTGGCCCTCCACGCTCGCAGGTTGGAGTCCAGCCTCGCTGAACGCGTCGATCGGCGGCTCGCGGTCACGGATCGCAGCGATGGCGGCGCCAGCTTTCTTGGCGTTGTCTGCGTTAGCAAGGAGCGACACGGCGCTCCCGATGCCCTGTGCCGACATCATCATCGCCATCATCGTGCGCATCATCTGCTTAAAGTCGATGGCGCCTCGGTCAACGAGCACGCCGCCGTACCAGAACGCGAGCGCGTACGCAGCAAACATGGCGAACGACGCAAAGCCGAGCGAGAGGCCGTTCCCGTGGGCTTCGTGGTGGCCCTTGTGCATCGGCGCTTCAAGCAGCGCTGCGAACTGGTTAGCTAGTCGCTTCTCCATACCGAACGCTGCGACAGTGCGGATGTTCCCGAGTGCTTCTGACGCGTGTGCGCCAGCGTCCGTGAGCTCGTCCGCGTGTCCGTCGGTCTTGTTCATGTTCCGCATGCGCACAAACTGGCCAAAGACGAGCATCGGGAAGACGCCGAGCAGGACGAGCGTGAGCAGCCAGCTGCCGGTGCTGAACGAGATCGCGATCGCTGCGATGAACGTGAACCCTGCCTGCACGACGCGGCCTTGCGAGTCGCCCGAGAGGAGCGCGACTTTGGTCGCGTGCGTCGACAGGGCGGCCGTGAGTGCGCCAGTCGCGTGCTGCTTCTCGTCGAAGAACGCAATGTTCTGGCGACACAGCGCTGAGAAGTGGACAGCACGCAGCCGCGATGTGAGCTTCTCGGCCATGTACTTGAAGCAGTAGTTCTGCACCGCTGTGACGAAGAAGACGACGACTGCACCGCCGACGTAGCAGAGTCCGTCGACTAGGATGTCGTCTGCGAGCGAGTCGAGATACGCGCGGTCTCGCGTGCGCTGAAACGCAGTGTAGTACCGTGTCATGCTGGCGACGATCTCACTGACCAGGACGGCGGAGAGTGGGAACGCGAAGCCGTTCACCGCGGACGTGAGGATGCCAACGACAAAGTAGCCGCGCTCGGGGCGGCTGAACGCCATGGCGTCTGCTATCGTGAAGCGCTTGCTGGAGACAAGGGACTCGTCAGCAGCGTCGTCTTCATCAACAGCGTCGACCGACTGGATCGCCTTCCGACTGCTCGCCTTGCGCATCAAGCGAGTCGGGTTCTGGACGAGAACGTCTGCCTGCGACGCCCTCGCGACCGCCTCTTCCTCCTGCGCTTTCGTCTGCTGGATCGTGTACAAGTTGCGGTAGACGCCGTCGTCGAGACCGACCAGCGTGGCGTGCGGACCTTCCTCGACCACCGACCCGCCACTCACCACGACGATCTTGTCCGCGTGCCGTACTGTACTCAGACGGTGTGCGATCACGAGCGTCGTCATGTGCGTCTTGGCCACCAGATCGTCGAGCGCTGCTTGCACCTCCCGCTCGCTCTCGCTGTCCAGTGCGCTCGTGGCTTCGTCCAGCACCAAGACCTTTGGGTTGCGCACAACAGCACGTGCGATCGCCACGCGCTGCTTCTGGCCGCCTGAGAGTGACACGCCCTTCTCGCCCACCAGCGTCTCGTAGTTCAGTGGGAACGACATGATGAACGCGTGCGCGTTCGCGAGCTTCGCTGCCGCGACGATCTGCTCACGAGAGACGACGATGTTCCCGTCACCGTCGACAGCAGCGATGTTCGCTGCGATCGTGTCTGCAAAGAGCACCGGCTCCTGCGAGACGAGGCCGATCTGCGAGCGGAGCCACGCGATGTTGAGCGTTGTGATGTCGCGGCCGTCGAGGAAGATGGCGCCGCTTGTCGGATCGTAGAAGCGCTCGAGCAGCGATACGAGCGTGCTCTTGCCGCTGCCGCTCGAGCCGACGAACGCGACCGTCTTCCCGCTCTCGATGACAAGGTTGTAGTGGTTCAAGACCGGAGCGTCGGGTCGGTTCGGATACGCGAAGCTGACGTCCGAGACGTGGATGTGGCCCGAGCACGAGTCCGGGACGATGCCGTCGTCCTTCGACGCGTCGATCTTGGACGGCGTGTTGAGGATCTCGTACAGCGCTGCTGCAGCGCCGCGAGCTTGTGCGATAGCACCGAGGTTAGGCCCAACCTGCGAGACTGAGAGCGTACCGAGTAGCACGCCAAAGAACGCTTGGAACACCTCGCTCGGCGATGCCTTGTCGTCCACGACCTTGGAGCCGCCGTACCAGAGACCAACCGCGTACATCACCCACACACACGCCATGAAGGCGCCGATCATGGTCGCCCAGTACTTGGCGACCGTAATGTTCTCGGTCTCTGCAAGCAGTGCCTGTGCGTTGTACTTGTCGATTGCGCGCTTCTCGCCGTTCAGCGACGCCACAGTGCGCATTGAGCCGAGCGTCTCCTCTGCGATCGCGCCAGCTTTAGCGTACATCTTCTGCGAGATCTCAGAGCGCGCTCGCATGAGGCGGATGACGAAGCCGAGGGAGACAGCCATGACAGGCATGATGCAGAACATGAGAAGGGTCATATCCCAGCCCTTGGCAAAGCCGATTGCATAGCCCGCGATGAACTGGCAAGTGTACTTGCACGCCTCACCGAGCTTTTGCCCCATGCCGTTCTTGATCACGACTGTATCACCCGTGAGGCGGCTCGAGAGCATGAGTGCGTTCGTGCTGTCGTACCAGCCAATGTCCAGGTACAGCATGTGCTTGAGCGCCTGGTCGCGCATCGCCTTCACTTGTCGCTCTGCAGTGTACGAGAAGAGCACAAAGGAAGTGTAGTCGGTCACGAAGAGCGCGATCGCGATCAGGAAGAAGTTGAGGGCGGCAGTGTTGACGGCGTCCTTGTCGACCGCCTGCCCGACTTGCCCAAACGCCGAGATCGCGTTGCCGAACACAAGCGCCATGCACGGAAAGAGCGCGCCGTTGGTGCCAGCCATGAGCACCCCGACACCGACGAGCACCTTGTCCATCGGCGCCGCAAAGCGGTAGAGCTCCTTGAAAGGCACTCCAGGCGTAGCGCTTTGCATCTTGTCGCCGTCAACTCCATCGGCGCTGGCCTTGTCGGCACTCTCTGGGAATGTCTTGCCGTCGTTCACGTCGAGTGCTGCGACTTGTCCGCCCGTGTGGCTCAGGGTTTCTTCGCGCGGTGTCAACACCTCTGTGTACTGCGTGCGCGGCTCGTTTAGCGTGGTGTCAGTGACTTTGCGGTTGTTCAAAGACACCATGAGGGCTGAATCTGTCGAGAAGGCGCTCGAGTCTGGTCCAGTTGGTTGGATGACGCGGTCGTGAGCTTGTTGCTGTAGTCGTGGGTGTTGCTTGCAACGTGGCTAAAGCACAAATGAGCACATGGCAGTGGTGGTGGGGTGGTCATGGTGTTGGGACCGTGTTCAGGCTGGCGATTCTCAGGACGACCTCGAGCGTCATCAACTGATTGATTGTATGGAGATTGCACGAGGACAATCCCGTGTTCGGAGCAATCACACTGCGTCCGTCGGCACCGCGAGAGCAAGCGAAGTAGGCAACAACCTACAAACTCGCCACCACCGAGCTTGTAGAACCGGAACAATCATGACGTCGTGGTAATCTGAAATTGTTGAACGAGAACAATCACGAGGTCGTGGTAATCCAGGATGAGGTGACTCAGAATTGATTGTCTTCTTCACCTGATTGTCCTCATGCCATGATTTCATCACATACAGTACTGTTTTTACCGATATGTAAACACAGGAAGTCACAGAATACCGAGCTCAAGACGCACCACAATCCGAACCATCCGCGTACTGCTCAACACAGCTCTTCGCAGGCACAACACACGCAGGAACTCATCATCATGCATTCACACACGAAGCGCCTCGCCCCCATCCAGACGTCGTTACTGCATCAGACCACTCTCCCGACTCCCATACACTCGTCTCACCCACTCACTCACTTCCGCGCACTCTCGTAGTTGTGCTCGAACCACGCGACCGTCTCCTCCAACCCATCGCGGATCGGTGTGAACTGGAACGCAGGCAGCAGCGCACGCAGCTTCGCGTTGCTAGCAGTCTTCTTGAACTGCCCGTCGCTCTTGCTCGTGTCAAACATAACGTCACCTTGGAAGTCCATCGCACGCGCAATCTCGAGCGCAACGTCCTTGATCGAGACCTCGTCGTCTTCCCCGACCGACAAGATGATTGGCTCGACGCTCTCGTACTCGTCGAGCACAAACAGCAGGAGCTGCGCCAGGTCGCGGCTGAAGATGAATTGGCGCAGCGGCTGCCCCGAGCCCCAGATCGTGAACGGCGTGCCGTCTCGCTTCGCCACGTGGCACTTGTGGATAAGACCGGGCACAACGTGGCCGTCGGCAATGCTAAAGTTGTCGTATGGACCGTACACGTTCGTCGGGATCACAGACGTGAAGCGACAGCCGTACTGGTCCGCGTAGCAGCGGTTCATCGTGTCAATGAGGCGCTTCGCCATCGCGTAGCCTTCGTTTGAGCGGTGCGGGCGACCGTCATGGAGCATCGTCTCGTCAATCGGGTACGTCGTCCGGTCAGGGAACACACACGTCGAGAGGCACGACACGAGTTTGCGCACGCCGACTGTGTAGCTGGAGTGCAGAACAGCGTCGTTGATTGCGAGGTTGTCGCGAAGAAAGTCGACTTTGTACTTCAAGTTGCTGAACAGCCCGCCGACACGCGCAGCCAGGTGCACGACGTGGGTCGGCCGCAGCCGCTGGAAGAGCGCGAGCGTCTGGGCAGCGTCGCGCAGGTCGGCGTCCGCAGAGCCCACAAAGTGCCACTCGTCTACAGTGCTGCTGCTGCTGTTGCGGCTGTAGTTGTTGGCCGCGACGACAGCTTGGAGCGCACGCCCGACGAGGCCCGTGCCGCCTGTGACAAGCACCACCCGCCGCTCGACTTGGGGATGGCTGGGGTCGTTCATTTCGTGACGATTTGGATCTTCGTGGAGCGAAATAATCACGTGCTACTGAGACCGATCTTCTTCTCAGTCACATTCGTTTGGAATCATTTCCGATTTTCTCGCAATGATTTCCATGAAGATGTCGGCGCTTTTCCAGCTCCTGCTGCTCGCGCTGCTTGTGCTCGCGCCCACCTCCTCCGCTGCCGCCCCCCACGACACGGACGCGGAGCAGCAGTCGTTCTTTGACTTCTCCGTCGCGGACCTCAATGGCGTCACTGTGCCACTGCGCCGCTACGCAGCCAAACGTGCGGTGCTCGTCGTGAACGTCGCGAGCGCGTGTGGGTACACAGACCAGAATTACCGCGAGCTCCAGGCGCTGTACACCAAGTACGAAGCCCGTGGTCTCGAGATCCTCGCGTTCCCGTGCAACCAATTTGGCGCACAGGAGCCTGGCACGTCCGAGCAGATCCGCAGCTTCGTCCGCGACACGTACGAGGTGACGTTCCCATTGTTTGCCAAGGTCGACGTGAACGGCGAGCACGCACACCCGCTGTTTGCGTTCCTCAAGCAGAAGCTTGCGGGGTTTATCACAGCAGACATTAAGTGGAACTTTACCAAGTTCCTCGTCGTCGACGGTGTGCCGTTCAAGCGCTACGGGACTTCGACGTCGCCGTTCGACCTGGAGGAGGACATCGTGCAGGCGCTTGCAAGCGAGCCGCCGAGCACCAGTGTAGACCGCCAGGAGCTCTGAGCAAGTCCAGGAGAGAGGGGCCTGCGAGAAGCAGGTCACTTGCGGCTGGGTTTCAGCACAGCAAGCGGACGTGAATGCACGAAACGAGGTGCTTCAGGTTGAAAGAATGAGGGAGGCTGGGCCGCCTTTACGAAGCCAACCACGCTGATGGTGCGTAGTCGCAAGCCTAGAGGCTCGTGTAAAGTCCATTCCGTTTGAGCTTGAGGAATTCGTCGTGCGTGCTCTCAACTGCCGTGGTTAGTACCCGAGTGAAGCAAGTTACAGTGGCAGCGAGATCGCGAAGTCCAATGATATCCCTGCTTTGGTGCAGCAAAGTGACGGGAGAAGCATGTGAGTGCTACCCCTTAACGTTGAAGTACGGACGTAGGCGGATGTACAGTATGTACGTGAGTTGGGCGAGTCAAGCTGCCTCTCGTGTACATAGCAATCGAGAAGTACCCAGTGTTCCCCAGCGTGCTACTACAGTAGTACGTAGTAAGACGAGAAGGCCGATCCAGCCAGTGGACGCTCTTGGAAAAGGTGACGCTGACGATGAGTCCACTTCTGCCAGCTTCCTCTTGATTTATCGTTGGCCTCCATGATTGCTTAAGCAATGGAGCAGCACACGTGCCGTCGTCGAGTTGAGCGGTCGGTGTTGATCACGCTGTTGATGGTGGTGCCGACACAATCGGCGTGGTGCCGACACAATCAACCTCCACTATTCAAAAACCACTCAGTACACTCATCATCGCCACTCACACAAGACGAAGCGGAAGGAAGTACTGTAAACGATCAAGATACTGTTCATTCATACAGTAAGTACTGGCCCGTCGTCCGCCCGATTCCTCCTCTTCCAACCGAGAAGCGCAACACGACGCGCTCGCTCCACACGAGAGAGCAATGGGACACAAACGACACGAGCGCACGCACATTCGCTCAAAAACCACTTACGCGTCGCCCGCCGCCGACTTGCCGGTCGCTAGTGCCGCGTGCTTGCGGCGGTAGAAGAAGCCGTAGACCGTGAGCCCGAGACCGACAATGATACCCGCAATCAAGACGGGGATGAGCGACGTCAGGATCGCCTTGATCTTCTTGTAGTAGTCGATGCGCTTCGGGGCCGCCTGGGCGATCTCTTCGCCGTAGTACGCCGGGACGATCACTTCGACTGGGAGCTTTGGCCACAGCACGTCGCTCATTGCGACTGTTGCATCCGCCACTGATGCCGACAGTGCGTACGACGCTTGCAGACGCTTGCGCGCGCGCATGGTCTTGCCCGTGCCCGCTTCAATGTCGATGTACGTCACGAACCGGTCCGCGTACTCGGTCTTGAGCACGCCGTTCTCGTACAGCTCCGCGTTCGACGCCACACGGCCGTTCAAGAGCGTGAGCTCGAAGCCGTCGAGCAGCGACTTGTCGCCCCAGAGGAACAGGGGGTACGACACGTACGCGAGGAAGTTGGTCGAGAACCCAAGTCCCTGAACGCCGTCGACTGGGAAACCCGTGCCAAACTCGAGGTTTGACGGTCCCGAGACGAGCAGATCTTCTGGTGCAGCAAACCGGTGGAGCGTGATGCCTTCAAAGTCCACCTCTGTCTGCTTGTTGAGCAGCGTCACGTTCTGGTTCGCTTGGAGCAAGTAGATGTTGTTCGTCATGACGTCGAGGTCTTTTTCAAAGCCCGTGATACTGACGCCTCCGGGACGGACGCTCGTCGCGTCGTTCCCACGCACACGCGAGCACGAAACGTTCGACAGTGGAGCAATGCAGTTTGCGTAGTTCTGGAACGCCATGATCTCTGGCAGCGTTGGGTTCCGACGCGACGGGAGCGTCGCCCACAGCGCGGTGCTCGTGTAGCCGTCAAACTGCTCGTACTCGTTGATAAAGTTCTTGTCGTCGCACCCAGTGCGGGCAATGTACTTGTTGAGTGCAGCGGCCGGTGGCGCCGACGTCGTGTAGTCCAGTCCCGACTTCTCAATGATCCCTGGCAGCGGCGCTGCACAGAGCGGGATCGACGGCGAGCAGAGACCGCACGTCGACGAGTTGAACGTCTTGGCCGCCACGTCGCCGTGCGCCGCTGCGTACATGGACACGAGGCGGCCGCACGAGACCGAGTTGATCGCCATCACACGCGCGCCAGTCTTGCACTTCTTGCACTCGTTCAAGATCGCGAGGCACTCGGGCGAGCCTTCTTTGCCCACACAAGCAGCGCACCGAGCGTTCATGCCGCCCGAGACACACACACCGTTGTAGTTCGATGCGAGGCCGATGCCTGCGAGCATGCTCGAGTACCCGAGCGCCCACTGCGAGATCGTCCGCGAGACAAAGAGCCCGTTGTACGAGAACCCCTCGAGTGTCAGGTCTGCGATCGCTGCTGGGCCAGTGAGCAGGAACGTCAGCACCTTTGGGCTCACGAGCTTGAGCGCCTCTGGGTCGTACGAGTTGAGGCCATTCACCCACTTCATCATCTGCACTTCGTTCTCCTTGATCGTGTCAGCGAGGCCCGTCGCGTCCGCCTTGGCGAACGACCCGAGCGCCAACCGCGTCAGGAACGCGCGCTCACCGCCGGCCTGGGCGATCACATTCAGGTACCCGACGTCGTAGCTAACCACACTGTCCTGGTCAGAGCACCCGGCGCAGCTCATCGTGGGCTCGTACGTGTGGTACGTGTACTGTGTGTACGTCACGCGCTCGTCGGCGAACGAGATGTCGCCGCGGATCTGGCGGCGACGGTACACCCACGGGCCGACTTCCTTGAGCTGGAGCTTGGCGTTCGTGTTCAAGTGCTCCTCTGCGTTCGTGACGTTGAACATGCGCAGAGCGTAGTAATACGGCGAGCAGTCCTTGCAGTCACCGTACGGGTCCCGGTACGCTTCTTTCTTCGCGTCCTTGTCGTTGCACGTCACGACACCACTCTGGACCTTGCTGTCGATCACCTTTGGCAGCACCGTGCCGTACAGGATGCCGAGGAGGACGAGGAAGATCCCCGTGCCGATCAAAGACTTGCCCAGGACGTTCGGGGAACACCGACGCTTGCCACCGCTGGCCTCCATCGGGACCTTCTCGTACGCCTCGGTAGGCGATGGAGCGGTCATCTTGAGCTCTTTCTCTGCTGCTGGCTGGCTGGAACTGGTTGGTTCTTGAGCGGAGCTTGAGTGGGTGGCCGCAAATGTGGGAATGCGGGAATGAGAGACTTTGCGGTGCGGGGGATGCCAGTGGCGACACACGACAGAGAGCACCGCTCTTGAAAAAGTAAAAGCTGCTTTTTTCTCCGCTTTACAAATTCAAAGTTAAACCACGAGGGCAACAAAGGCGGCGAAGAGACGAAGAGCATCCCTTGACGACAACTTCCATCATTCGATTTCTTGTTTCTGTGTTACAGCAATCACAAATGTCGAATGAGGAGGGACGTCTGGGAAAACGTCCGATGGTTCCTGGTGAAGAAAGCACCTTTTTCTTTTTGGTAGACACAATCCGGCTCTTTGTCTTTGTGGTTGGACCACCCAGTCAAGAAAAAGTGTTTTGTTTGATGACACCGGACACTGTTCTCGGAACCTCGCATACAGTAGGTTCAACAATCGTGAGACCTTGCGGTACTGTAATGTGGTGCTGTGATGCGGTAATTTTGAAAATCTATGACGCTGTGTTATGTGCCAAGGATACTTGGCCGCGGTGTGGGCTCCCTTTTTGTATGCAAATGCACATGCTTGGTATACACAGCGACTCGCTCATGCGTTGACCAGCATACAGTCGCACCTTCATCGTCGAGCTCGCAACGATCTCCTTTTCAGGTCGCTATGCGCTGCAAAGGAAAGAAGGGATCGGGTGAGATGCGCAGGAAGGCCGAGTTTGACTCGTACCACACAACACTTACATCTTGGCACTGCAGCCTCATAAAATAGGTCCATTGAACATGAGTTGAACTCATGAACCTGTGCAACTCTGAGTTCCACAGGTTTCCAACAACTCGAAACACTGTATTCTTCACGAAGAGGAACTTCGGTCTGCTTCAGTGACGCCCTGATGGCATTCGACCGTGTCGTGTTGTTGATGGAACCCCGCTGGCGATTCGCTGGCATGGCATTCTTTGGTTTGGAACCAGCCTCACTAGCTGGTTCTGATGAATATCGTAATCTGAACCTGAGTCACAGGCCGAATTCGTGACATCGAATCGCAGTTATGGCACAGTACTACGGCAGTACGACTCCGCATCAATCGACAGTTGTGACACAATACGACTCGGTGTCCATTAACAGGACTCGGTACTTTGTGACCACCTCTCACTCGCTTTTGAGATCATTTGGAAATCCGACAGCCAAAGCTCAAAGCGCCACAGCAACTGCGACACCGCCGACAGCTGCAATGCAGGAGCCCGTGCTACCCTTCATCGACGTGCCTGGCGTGCTGGCACGGATGAAGGAGCTTGAGCGCGAGCAGAGCGTCG
>JAASFJ010001121.1:0-11781 GCA_023333755.1 Globisporangium uncinulatum
GATCTTACAGTGGAACTCGTATAAGAGGTACGCGAGCGCTTGCGTCTGTGCTTGAGAGTCCCCGCGGATGTCGCCCATCAGCACCACCCGGTTCTTGCTGATCTTATCAAACGCCGCTTCCTGGGCGTCACGATAGCTCTCCCAGCGCGAATGCCACTCCGCTGCATCCTCTACAGTACCGAGTTCACGCAGCAGGTTGTCAATATCCGTGTGAAAGTCTTGGATGCGACGCACGACCACGCGGTTGTGTATGAGTCGAAACACCGTCTTCTTGCCGCGAAACTTGCTCAGGAAGTCACAAAACTCTTTCCCGATCTTCTCGAACCGTGCACCGATGGAACCCACAGATTGGAGGTCCTGCGAGGACTCAACTTGGTCCACGGACGCCTCGAGCCGCTCGACCACATGCAGCGCCATGTCCTTCGCTTCGAACATGTCGAGCGCGAGGGGTTTCGCCTCCTTCACGAAGCGGCGGCACTCGCCAACTTGCAGCTCGACATTAGGGACTGAGAGCGCGCTCGCGAGTGCGTCGTCACCAGCAGAGTTGCTGTCGCCGCGGCCTTCGGTTGCCATCGCCGAGGTACTTGGGAATGAGCCTCTGACTGAGAGGGCTTCGAAGGTGATAGGCGAAATGAGGTTCACCTCACGATTTTTTGTACCCACTCGGGATCTTAGTTGTCAGTTCGACATTTCATATACAACTATCAAATGTAATGTATCGTAAAAATATATAGCCCGAAAGTACCCATCGAAAATGCCTGTGTTTGATTCACAAATGGAAGTCATAGCAATCTCTCTGTTTGTATGCTGACTACCGAATCATTCAAGATTATCAACCTTACATACTATTCCAAGTCAAACGGAGGAATCCTGGATTTAACCTTGAAGTTCGACAACTTTTGGCCTCCATCACTTCGCCTCCAGCACACCACCACCTCACCTTCGCCTCCACAAGCACACTCAGAGCACCGTAAGACCAGAGACCCCTCCCTCATGCGCCAGTCGCTGCTACTCACACTGCTGCTGGCGCCAGTCACACTGGCTGCCACCGGCGCACGCCGCCTGCCACTAAACACGTGGAGCTTCCACTCGCTCAACGACTCGGTGCGAGTGGCGCAGACGACGGTGCCGGGCACGTCGCACACGCACCTGCAAGCCGCAGGCGTGATCGACGACCCGTACGCGCGCTACAATGAGCTCGATTACCGCTGGGTGGCGGCCGACACGTGGGTGTACGAGACCCGCGTGGACGTGGCAGCCGCAGACAACGACGACGCGAACGAATGGTCCCCACGGCTCGTCTTTGAGCAGCTCGACGGCATCGCACATGTGTTTGTGAACGACCAGCTGGTCGCTGCTACGCGCGACTCGTTCCTCAGCTACACGCTTGACGTAAGCCGGGAGCTCGTGCGTGGCAGTAACGCCATCAAAGTCATCTTCTCGCCTACACTCGACTTTGCCCGCCAACAGGTCAGTTAGTAGAACTGTTGTAGCTACTCTCGTAGCCTCCAAGCATGTGCGACAAGGAGCCTCTCTCACACGCCTGCGTGTGTGTGTGGATTTACTATTGCGGTCGCTATGCAGGCAGCAAAGTACCCGTACGTTGTACCAGAGACGCAGAATTACAACGTCTGGGCCGAGCCGTCGCACCGGTCGTTCATCCGGAAGGCTGGGTCGGACTTTGGCTGGGACTGGGGGCCAGCGTACGCCACCACAGGCATCTCTGGACCTGCGTACCTTGATCTCGGCCTGGGCGTCCCCGAAGTGACGGACCTCGCAGTGCTCCTCGTCTTTCCTGGCGATAGTGCGAACCTTTCGTCCGTGCACCTCACTGCGAAAGTGTCGCTGGACGGCAAAGGGCTCCAGTACGACAGTCTCACACTGGAATTGTCGATCAATGGTGTGCACTGTACCTCAAAGACGGTCACGGACGTCTTTGCGAGCGACCGCAACGAAGAGTTCGACATCCAGTACGTCCGTCCCATGCTTCCTGACTGGCCCTGGCCCTGGTCCTGGTTGATTCTCAGTACTGTCGCTAACAAGTCTGTCGGTGGCTACACCAACACGCCACTTTCTTCAGGTACACGTTGGAGAACCCGACGCTGTGGTGGCCGGTCGGGTACGGCGACCCGTATCTATACGACGTACAAGTCACGGCTTCGTCAAACGGCCGATTCAACGTCACCAAGTCGCACAAAGTGGGCATCCGATACATTGAGCTCGTTCAGGAACCGACCTCAGCAGGCAACGTGACGGGCGAAACGTTCTACTTCAAGATCAACCACGTGCCAGTGTACGCGAAAGGCGCAAACTGGATCCCGTCCGACTCGTTCCCGACCCGCGTGAGTCCGTCCAAGGTCAAGCACCTGATCCGGAGCGCGTACGAAGCCAACATGAACATGGTAGGCACTCGTGTGTGGGTTGCGGGGGGGCGGTTGGATCTGTTGTGGTAGCGACGTTCTCACACTTTCGTTTGTACGCCAGATTCGTGTGTGGGGAGGCGGACGATACGAGTCCGACCTCTTCTACGCCGAGTGCGACCGCCTAGGCCTCTTGGTGTGGCAGGAGATGATGTTCGCGTGTGGAATGCAAGTGACAGGCTTTCGCTATTGCTGTCGTTATAGCATCCTGACGACATCCGTAGGCTTAGTTCTGACCTCTTCATGTAACGCCTTGGGCGTTGACTCTGTCGTGGCTTCACGCAGGTACCCACGCGACCACGACTTCATTGAGCTCGTGAATGCCGAAGTGCGCTGGCAGGTGAAGCGGTTGCGCAAGTACACGAGCATTGCGATCTGGGGCGGCAACAACGAGAACGAGGCCATGATGGAGCAGTTCGCAGCGCCGGGCTTCATGCCCACTGGACAGGAGTTCAACCGCGATATTAGCGTCGCCGACTACTCGAAGCTCTTTGTGGACGTGATGCAGCCCATCTTCGCGACGCTCGACCCGACGCGTCCGTTCGTGGACACATCGCCGTCGAACGGACTGTACTCAGTGGACCCGTTCGTCAAGCGCTGGGGGTCAGTGAGCAGCGTCGCTTACGGGTGCGTGTGGAGTGGTCGAGGCTCGATACTGTGGTGGTTGCAGGAGGAGGGGTGACGTCGCTCTCTAACACTGTCGTTCCACTAGCGACGTGCACTTCTACGACTACGCAAGCGACTGCCAAGTCTCCGAGACGTTCCCGAACGCGCGCTTCATCTCGGAGTTTGGGTACCAGAGCGCACCGTCGCTGGCGTCGCTGCACGAAGTGGGAGACGCCGCGGACTTGAGTTCGTTCCAGGAGTTCTGGAAGTTCCTCAAGTTCCGCGAGCGCCATGCGAACGGCACGGCCGAGATGCTGCGCCAGCTGCAGCGCCACTTTGTCGTCCCGTTCCCGTTCAGTGACGAAGAGTGGCTCGCCGTCCCGTTCGAGAGCCACCGCGAGATCCGTGACGCACCGGACGGCTTTGGGTTCAACATCACTGAGAGGATCGACGCGTACTTGTACTTGACGCAGATCCAGCAGGGGTTGTGCTACCAGTCGGCGATCCGCAAGTGGCGCCGTGGCAAGCACGCAGACCTCGGGATGACTATGGGTATCCTGTACTGGCAGCTAAACGACATCTGGCAAGGCACGAGCTGGTCGAGTATCGAGTTCTCGGGTCGCTGGAAGAGCTTGCACTACTTTGTAAAGCGCGAGTTTGCGCCGTTCATGCTGTCGGTCCACCAGCCGTACGCGAGCAGCGCGGTCGAAGTGTACGGCGTGAGCGACATTGACCGTGACTTTGAGCTTGAGCTGACGTACGAGCTCCGGAGTATTACGTCAGGAGACTTGCTCAAGACTGTCACGAACAGCGTCCTAGTGCGCGCGTTGGTGCGTGCACTGCGTGCACTGCGTGGTTGCGTCGTGTGTCGTACTGAAGACGCCAGTCCAAACTCTATCTCGAGTCTGTCTGCGGTGAGAGGATCTGACAGTGTGACTGCGTAACTGTGTGTGTGGGTACATGGTTGCTAGGAGAGCAAAAAGGTCCGAGTGTTTAGCGTCGACGAGCTCCTGAGTGCGAACGAGACGTCGTGCACCGCAACGTCGTGCTTTGTGCGCGTCCAGTGCGCTTCACAGGCATCGACAGGCGTCGACAACGCGTCATTGTGCAGCGACGTCCACCACTTCTTCGCGCCGTTCAAGTCGCTAGAGCTCGGAAAGGGCAGCGTCGAGGTCGTGGATGTGAAGGCGTCGTCGACTGCACCGGCGTTCGACGTGACGATCCGGTCCGGGTCGTTCGTGGCGCTGTTTGTAGAGGTGGAGACAGCGTCCGTGTCACAGGGATTCTGGAGCGAGAGCGCCTTCCTTATGCTCCCGAACGAGACGAAGGTGCTGACATTCACGGTGTTTGAGGAGGACGACGCTGGTGGGGCGGCGCAGCTGTCGGCCGAGGCATTCCAGTCGAGTCTCCACGTCAGGTGGCTCCAGAAGATCTACGAGACGAGCGCTGCAACGGCATTGGTGGTGTGAAGTCGTGGGAGGTGAAGGAAGGATGAGAGCTGACACAACGAGGAGAACGACGAGGAGGCCAGGAAGAGATGAGTGCGTATGTGGCATCAGAGCCAACAGTTTTGAGAACCCCTGCACCACCAGTAAGCAATGCTTCTCGGTGGGTGTCGTGAGACTGTTAAGACCCCCTAGGCGAGCTCCGTGTCTGTCGTCCTATCGAGCTGGGATGACATCGATGCGTTGTCTGCTGGTGAATGGGACACTATGACAGTGTCATTGGTCATTCCAATCCTTCCAATCGCACAGGTCCCGACCACTGACTTCTCACCACCACCAGCTCTTCTTAGCGACCACTCAATCCAAGAGGCAAGTTCACGAACGGGTAATGCTGTGCGTGTATTGCTCTCGTGCAAGTTGGAGGAGGAAGGAAAGCAGGCAGGCATCGTCGGCATGTATCGACAGCCAGAAGAAGTCAACGGAAGAGGTGGGGATACGAAACACGCAAGGAGAAAGCGAGCGGCGCCGCACTCGAGTCAGCGAGCCAACAGACTGCGCGTAGCTACCAACGACTGCGCGAGTGCTTCCCGCTCCGCTCGACTCGAGTGAACGCCTCGTCCTCGTCCTTCTTGGTCTTGGTCGCTTAAACTGGAACTGGGTCCAGCGCCAGCCTCACCAGCCTCTACACGCCGTAGCTGCGCTGGTACGAGTTCTGCTGGCCCGGGACGTACGGCGGCGGCGCTTGGCCTGTCGCTCCCTCCTGTGCCGACATCGCGTACGTCTCCGTGACTGCGAGCAGCGAGTCGTTGTAGAGCCCCATCGTCACTTCGAGGTCTTCCTGGCACTGCATCGCACGCGGGATCAGGTCGACGTTCGCAAACGGGTTGTCCAAGTTCGCCGAGATCTGGAGCCGCGGCAGGAGCTGCACGCACACCTTGAGGTGGTGCTGCACCGTCACGTCACGACGCAGGTCGCCACGCGAGTTCCGGATCGCGTTGCTCAGCATCGTCACGGCCTGCTCCGTGTGCGTCAGCTCTTCTTCGTCAAACGGCGTCGGCAGCTCAGTCGGCAGGCGCTCTTGCTCACGCGCAGCGAGCGCTTCGGCGCCGCCAGCGTTGATGTTCAGCTGGCCGTTAAAGCCGCCTGCGCTGTCGCCGCCAGGCGTCGCTGTCGCAGCGAGCAGCTGGCGACGGTACTGCTCCACTTGGCGCGATAGGTTCAGGAAGCGGTCGAGCTCCGGCACGTTCAGCGTCTGCGGCAGCCGCGCGCAAATGTCGAGCACTTGGCTCAAGTAGTTCTCGAGCCCGCGCTTGCGCTCTTCGACAATCTCGCTCGAGTTGCCAGTCTTGCCCTTAAACATCCCGCCGAGACGGTGCTTGCGTGGAAAGTTGGGCAGGTTCGCGACAGTCGCGGGGATCTTGTGCTTCAGGTCCTTGTGCAGGCGCTCAAAGACGCTGAACCGGTGCGACACGAGCCACGTGATCGGCTCGGCCGCGTCCTGGGCCTGCCACTCGCAGCGCAGCACGTACACTGTGTACTCGGTAAAGTTGTCGTCCTGCAGCACTTGCGTGCGGTGCATCTGGCACTGGAAGAACCCGTCGTGGATCACAATGCGCTGGCCTTCCATCGCGAACGACCCGAGCGGCGCCGTCAGCGTACTCTGCTGGCGCGACATGGAGCGCGAGCGGTAGCCGTACTGGTCCGCAATGCCCGCGTCGTCGCTCGTCGTGAGCAGCGAGCCGCAGTCGTCGCAGTGGTTCCCGTTCGCCGTGTTGTTCGTCGCACCGCACGCAGGGCAGCGGATCTGCACGCCGTACACGCCGGTCGAGTACAAGCGGCTCAGCGACTCCTCTTGCTCCGCCGTCAGCGCAGCACCTGAACCTTCCTCAACCGGCGGCTCGAGCAGGAACGGCACGAGTTCGTCGTACTCGGTCTGCGAGATCGCGCCGCTCAGCAGCAGCTCGTTCAGCTGCTGCAGCTGCTCGCGGTTCTCCTGCGACACGTCGTCCGGGATCTCAATCACGTGCACTTGGCCAGCCGCGCCAGTCATCGTGTTCACCTGCGCGAGGCTACCGAGCAGACTCGCGCTCACACTCGCTGCCTGGAGCAGCGCCTGCTCTTTGCGGCGCTCAGCCTCTTCACGCTCACGCGCAATGCGCTTCTCGAGCTCATGGGCCTCTGCGATAGCACGCAGCTCTGCCTGGCGCTCGTGTTCGACAGCCGCCGATGCTTCTGCTGCTGCCGCCTCGGCCTCGCGGACTGCGAGCGCCGCTTCTTGGGCGAGCTTGATCGCTTCCTCCTCGGCCCGACGTGCCTCTTCCTCCATCTTGCGCCGGTCCTGGTCGGCAGCTGCGCGCGCCAGACTCTCACGACGCGCAGCATCGGCTGCGTGACGCGCCGCCTCCTCTCGGCGCTTGGCCTCCTCGGCTTGGCGCCGGGCCTCTTCCGCCCGTGCAGCGGCGATCGCGACGAGCTCTTGCTTCTTCGACTTGAACAGCAGCCGCGCCTTGTGGCCGCGGAAGATCGCCTGCACGACAAGCGCGGCCGTGCGCTGCTTCTTAAACTCGCGACGGATCGTGAGTCCGCGCCACCACTGCTGGATCCGTACGACCGACTCGCGACGGAACTGGATCTTGCGCAGTAAACGCCGGAAGATGTTCTGCGTCACGACCTTTGCGAGTCCGACACGCCAGCGACGACGTGCGAGCCAGAGCTTCATGCGGCCGACAATGCGCGGTCCGTCGACCGCCCAGTTGATCTTGAGGATCGAGTCGAGGAGCGCAATCTTGCCGGCTTTAAAGAAAAGCTTTGTGATACCGAGCTTGTACGCGTCCATCGGGACTTGGAACGCCCACAGGATCGCTGTGATCAGCGTCGGGTCGCTCTGGTTCGCAAACAACCGCTGTGCGTCGGGCGGCATAAACTTCTTGTACGCCGCCACGAGCTCGCTGTACGCGACACGGGTCGGCAGTCCGACCTTGAGCACTTGCGCAGTCTGCATGATCCCCTGGCACCGCAGCTGGCCGACCACGTAGCGTGGATCAAACATCCCGACCCGCATGAGCGCGTTCGGCTTGATACAGCGGATAAAGTTGCACCGTGTCGCGTCGAGCGTGTCGACGAGCTCTTGCATCTGCTTCGAGAACTTGGCGGCGACGCTCTTGAGCACCTTCTTCTTGCCTGGCTTCGTCTCTTCCTTCTCGCCTTCAAAGAACGCGACCACGAGGTGGTTCGTCGAGCCGAGAAAGAGACTCGACATGTCAGGTGGGATCGTGTCGTTGTTCTTGTCCATGAACGCACCGATCGTGTACGACACGGAGCCCGCAAAGTGGCGCACAGTAAACATGTGCTGCATGTCTTTCGGGTGCGGACGGGGAAAGTACGCGTTCTTTGCGTGCTTGCGGTGCAGCGCAGCGAGAAACTTCTCGTCGCTCGGCTTCGGGTTCATCGCTTCCGCGTCAAGAATGCTCAAGATACCGTCCGGCTTGGCAGCAATCAGGTCGACACACTCGCGGTTGTCTGGCCACTTGATCTTGCCAACCGTGATGCCTTCGCGCTTGTACAGCTCCATCTCGGCGATAAAGACCTGGTTGTTGAACGTCGCTTGGAGCACTTCGTTCGTGTAGTTGATCAAGAGCTGCTCATAGTCGTTGCGCTGGAACGACTCAAAGCCAAAGATGTCGAGCACGCCAATGTACGGCAGCGGCGCCGGGTCTTGGCCGAGCGACGCGTTCACTTGGAGAATGACCCAGTCAAAGAGCTTCCCGTACAGCGCTTTCGCGATCGCATCACGTGCGTAGATCGCGTTCTGCGCGTTCCGGCGCACCGTGAACGTCGCTTCCCGCGTGACAATGTCGCGCTCCATAATCACCTTTGCGAGCGCGTCTTCTGTGACCCCGAGCAGCTTGGCGGTCATCGCAAGCGACGCTTTCGCGGACGGCTTGTCAATCACCGCCGCTTCGCCTTCCGGCGTGTCTTCTTCGTCCAAGTCGAGGTTCCCAATGTGGAGCAGCCCCGCAATGACCGAGAAGATGACGTGCTGGAGCTTGTCGTCCATCCCGACACAGCTCAAGCCGCGCACAACGTCCGCAAAGCACGCGCGGTCGTCCGTGTCTTCCGCCACGTAGCAGTTGCTCTGGTTCAAGTACCCATAGTCCTGCGGCTTGGTGAGCTGGAACTCGCTCTTTGCGGCTGCCGACGCGCCTGCGAGCAGCTGGTAAAAGATGTGAAAGTTCCGCTCGCCGTCCACTTGGTACACGAGCCGCGACTTCTCGAGCAAGTACGTCTCGACAAACGCGCCTGCGAGCTTGAACTCGCCGTCCGACGTGAACTGGAGCTTCATAAACTTGCCAAAGCGACTCGAGTTGTGGTTCCGCAGCGTCTTGGCGTTTCCAAACGCTTCCAAGATCGGGTTCTGCTCAATCAAACGGTGGTCCAGCGACGTCCCGTGCTGCTTCCGGTCCCGCGCCATCGCTTCAATCTCCTCGCCCCGCGCCTTTTTGCCGTACAACCCACGCGTCGTCAAGTGCTTGAGCACAATCTTCGACGACTCGGTCTTGCCGGCTCCACTCTATAGTGAAAGAAAGAGAGAACCGTCAGTGATGGAACCCGACAAGACCATCAGACCAGTATACGCACGCACCTCGCCACTGATCACAACCGACTGGTTCGTCGGCTGGTCCGTGCCGGCGTTGTACACCATTTGCTGGTACGCCATCTCCGCGATCGCGTACGGGTGCGGCGCACTCGTCGAGTTGTTCACGACTTCGCTCACACGCGGGTGCGGCAAGTCCTGGAGCGGGTTTACAGCGATGAGCACGTTCGCCATGAACGTGTACGGTTTCTGGCCGCGGCCGTCGCCGCCGTCGACTTTCGACCGCTCCGCGAGGTTGTGCAGCACGCCGGCTTCGTGGATGTAGTAGAGCGCCGTCATGTCGTCCGTCACCCGCGGGTTCAGCGGCAGCGCGAGCCCGCGGTCGACTTGCTGCACTTTCCCCGCCTGCGTGCGGACCGTGACCTTGAGTCCGCCAATCGCCATCACAGTCGCTCGGTCCCACACCTGTTCCTGCCCCGGCACCCAAATCGACGCGCCGACCTCGACCGGGAGGATCTCGGCGTCCGTATCGAGCTTGGCCGCCTGCTTGTGGATAGGGAGCGCAGTCGCCATCCTGTTGTTACTCTCTCTCTTACTGCGTTGCGTTACGTTGCGTTGCGGTGCTTCTCTGCTCGTGCGGCTCTCGTGTGTAGACACACGCGCGCGGGTGTCAGCGTCGGCGTCTTCCTTGCTCTTCCGACTCGGCCGGACGCGGAAGCTCTTGAAGTGAGACGAGAGAAACTGACCCGACGTAACGAACGAGCGCGAGGGGGAGCGCTGCGATTGGACAATTTCACGATAGACGGATCGGCACGCGCTCGCGATCCAGATACTAGATGCACCGGCTATGCGATAATGCAGTAGAGCCGTAGCGAACCGTGCCGCGTGCACGCCAGAAAGCTAAAAAAGGTGACGACATGTTCGGGTGTGGCAGCTAATGGAGATTGACTGCGACTGGTATCTCGGAATGTGATTGGCTGAAAACGTGCTCTGGATGTTCCACATTGTCAAATTGTGTGTATTGCTGGCAACACAATTCCAAAAAATTGGAAGGCGACTGCATCTAAATTTGCGAAAAAAACAGATTTATCACAGTCATATCCTCTTACGGTTATTTCAGTACAGACACTTATACTTTTGCCACTCAGACGATGAGCAATTTGAGTTGTGGAAACCAAGTCATTTGAAACTTACAGTTCTTGAACACAAGAACACAAGAACGCGCAGAGTGGAGCGTCCCGAGTTTATGATTTCTATACATCATTCAATTTTGTATAAGAACCTTCACATTGTTATCCATTTTTATCGATTTTAAATTTATTAGGCCAAAACCTGTTTTGAGGTATTAATTACGCCATAAACTGTTTTTTTTCACATGCCGGTGAATCAAAGGTAAGGTAAATCCGGAAAATGGCCGATGTTCTCTAAACTTCTACACCACGTTCCCATACGTCCCAATAGCATCTTGTGGAAGTTTGAGGTCAAACTAAGCACCCGTTGTCAAGCAATGGTGCAGCGGGTGATCCATCTCGTTGTACTTGGCCCCATTAGAGTCGAAATGACCGCGAAGTGGAAAACACAAAATGACCAACATTTTAACTGCAAAAATCACACTCAAATTCGGTATTTTTTGTATTGGCTCGCACCCACCAAAACGCCATACATTCCAACGGACTGTATTTTTTAGCGAGAGGTTCACAACTTCTGAGTCCAGAGGCCATACCAAACGCCATACAGTAGTGTACCTACTTTTGCACTGCTAGATGAGATCCTTTTTGATTTCAGGAATGTTGGTCAAAATATAAATGGGCTCGAGGCCACCTCTGCTTGGGACTGCATGGGGAAGGCGTTTGCTCGCCAACCAACGCGTTGTTTTTTATGGTGATGGCAGATTCTTACTCAGGACATTGAAGTCCAGTGGATGGCAAAGTTTCATGAGCAATGGAAACGTTCCGGATTTAAGTGTCTGCCCATTTTGTCAATTGAGTTCTTACAGAAACGGCGTGTTAAAAAGTTTACGTATTAAAAACAAAACTTGATTCCAAGTCATTTTAACACGACATTTCTGACAGAAATAAACCCTGTAGGGAGGGGTGATTGTGAGGCTCGGTAAAACACCCGGATAATGTCCAATTTGCATGGCCTTTGAAGGGCATGCTCAGATAGGGGTCGACAGTGCTTGTGAAAGTTTCTGCTCCATCCGAGTCTTCATCACCGAGCAATGATGCTCCATGTGGCGACATTTTGGCGAATGGCCAGAAGCTTGAGCCAAAATGGCCGGGGAATCAAAAACGTAAAGTGACCAAAATTCTTGATTAAATTTCTCAGATGTCAAATCATTTCCAAACTGTAGTGGACTGTGTTCTGCGTCAAAGCCAATCGGCAGGCCACGAGAGAGGGAGGGGCACTTTTGACGACTTCGATCCAAGTAAAAGAATGTTGGTCGTTTTGTAAATGCGTATGCGGCTACATCGCCGAGACTCCGCGTGTGGAGGCAAAAATCTCCGCAACCACGTCGTCTATGGAGGCCGCACTGGTAGTCTCATACGCACAGGATCTTGCCCTACACGATCGCAAAGTTTCACTGGCATACGAAGCGTTCCGGATTTATTGAAAATTAGAATTCCCGCCAAACCGATCTTTTTAGGTCTACTTCTTACAGAAATCTGTGTTAAACACATTTTTTGTTATTAACTGTCAATGAAATGTATCTTGA
>JAASFJ010001122.1:0-11766 GCA_023333755.1 Globisporangium uncinulatum
AGATGGCACCTCGGTTAAGTACGAATTGTTATTATTGTACATTTTGGTACTTTGAATTTTTGTCTCCAAATTGTTGCCTGTACTTTGATCAGATTCAATCTGTAAGTCTCAAATCACTCCTTTCTAGAATTGACTGACATTGATTTTGTCGTCAGATGACAAATTTTATCATCCGATTTTCTCGAGTTTTCGGATTTTTTCGACTGTATCGGAGCAAGTTTAAACCTCTCTCCTGAAAAACCTACAAAAACAGTTAATGATACTTTCGTTTAAAGTGGTCTCATATACAGAACATTATCCGGAATTGATGATTTGTTTCTCGCGCTCCAGGCCCTATCGGGCCTCCGCGCTCGGGAGGACGAAAAAACATGTACTGGACCGTGTTGCGTTCTCCGTTCAGAAAACCTCGGTCGCTGGGCCCGCCTACGCAGATACTGCTGGGCGCCGCTCGCTTTGCTTCGCTTGGCAGCCTAGCGGTCTGCTTTGGCTACTCTCCCTCGGTTTCTTCACTAATATTAACCGGTCGCGTTTGTATACATATTTACTGTACATAAACGGGACGGATTGTTGGAACCGAGATAAATGAATCAGTCCGGATATAATACAAATACCTAGATAAAATATGATATTCTCAGTCGTATCAGGCGTTGGAATCTGGTGGATATCCTCCCATGTGACTCTTCATCACGAGGCATCCACTTTGGCCCAAAACGAGAGAAGGAAAGTATCGGCCAGTATGTCGGAGGTGGAGGAGACGCTCGAGCGCATCAAGACCCACAAGGGTGTGGAAGGCTACGTGATTGCGGACCGCACTGGCGCAGTGCTGCGTCGCCACCCGCAAATGGCGCTCGCTGAGGCGGAAAAGTACGCGGCGTACGTGAAGGAGCTCACGACCAAGGCGCGTGGTGTCGTGCGGGACCTCAACCCAAAGAACGACCTCCAGTACATGCGCATCCGCGTGAAGAAGCTCGAGCTCCTCATTGCGCACGGTGCGTACTGTAGTGTCGTGTGGTAGACCACAGAGGGGTTGGCACTGGTGCTCACGGCTCTCCTGCGCTGCCTGCCATAGAGAAGGAGTTCCTGGTCGTCGTGATCCAGAAGTGGGTGCCAGCGAACGGATAGAGCAAGGACAGGGACAGGGACAGGGACAGGAGCCGTAGCACCCGAGGGAACAACCAGCTCAGAGAGTCCGAGAGTCCCAGTGGGTGGGTGTGGGGCCTTGCAACCTGTTCTATTCAGACGCTCACGCGGCTTCGCTGCTCCTGACCCCTTGCCGCCCATTTCGCCTATGCCAAGTGCGAGCGCTCAAGACGCTGCGCCTCAAGCGCCAGCATGTGGTCCCACGCCGCTTTCGTCACGCTGTCGTGGCCATGGCTCAGCGCCACGAGCCGTGCGAGACGGAGCCACCGGTGCAGATCTTCCAGCTGTCGCGTCATCACATAGTCACACACACACGCATGGCTGTTAACTACGGCGTCCTCGACACCCCCGACACCCCGACCCACTACGAGAAGCCAAGCGTTCGACGCACCGACACCTCCTGCTTGGCCTGCCGACACGCGACGTAGTGCTTCTCAGCCGCCTCCGCCTGCTCGTTGCCGATCGCGATCTCGAGCGTTCGCAGCACGCCCACGTACACGCGGAAGGCTTCAAGCAGCGGCTTGGGTACAGCGTCGAACGGCTCTGTGTCGTGTGCTGACGTCGCAACGCTCACAAGTGGGACCGACACGGTCACAGGCAAGATACTCTTGCCCTGCGACACGCTCACGACGACCACGTCTTGGGGGAAGTCCATGCTGTAGAACTGAAAGTCGTACGGGAGGAGGAGCTTCGCTACGAGCGACTGGAGCGCGCCGACGTTCTTCACGCCCTGGTCGCTCAGTTGCCCAGCCGACAGCGCAGTCTCGTCCACGAGCAGGACGGTACCGTGTGGGACCTGGAGCACTCCACTGACCATCGCGTCCGTGTCGTAGTCCTTGTGCGGCACGAACGCCCGCGTGTTCAGGTGCTCCAGCGACAGGTCGACAGCTGTGCACACAGGCACGAGCGCCTGTACAGCAGCATCGACTTGAGCCGCGCACTGCCGCACAGCGACTTCCGTGAGTGCGCTACTAAGTGCGAGGTTCAACGACAGGTTCCCAAGCGGCGTCGCAGGGTCTGGACGTGCGTACACGCGCGAGAGCAGCGCGAGCAAGAGGTACTCAGCTGCGAGTGCGTCGCCTCCTGTCGCAGCTGCTGCGAGGCGCGTCAGGAGCTGCTGGCGGACTCCCACGAGCTCGAGCGACGGAGCGCCAAGCCGCGTCCACTCGTCCACACAGTACTGCGTCTTGGCAGCGTTGCTGGCCTCTAGCGTGGCGTAGAACAGACGCGACTCGTGCGGCCGCACGTGGTGGAACGCGCCCACCGCAGTGGCAGCGCAGCAGTGGACGACTGCGCCAGAACGTTGGCGCTGAAGGCGGTCGTCCAGGTGCTCCGAGAGCTGCAGCCGCTGGAGCTCGTCGACAGAGAGCTCAGCCGTAGCAGCAGACGGCGTCGACAAAGCGCCGAGGACGACGAGGTCGAGGACGCCGACGAAATCGAACGCCTCGTTCACGCGGAACGCGTCCAGTGCGACGTCTGCGCTGTACTGCCCCTCGTACACGTACACGCTGAGGAGGTTCTGCAGGAACAGCGCACTCGTGCTTGTCGCTGCTGGTTCCAGCGCCGCTGCTTTTGGCTTCTTTGCGTCCTGTTCGCTGTTCGCATTCGCGTCCAGTGCGTCCTCTCTCGCTGTGGCATCGTCGCCAGTCACAATGCTGCCGGTCACTGCGTCGCTCGAGCGCTTGTAGCGCGTCGATGCTGCTGCTGGACTACTACTCATGCTCGCCTCTGCTGCCGGCTGTGGACTGCGTGTGCGGCGCTCGTACGCGCTCACTGCCCACTGCGTCCGGTGCGGAAAGAGCGCGACTTTGAGCGGCACACGCTCCACGAAGTGTTCGCGCGAGTCGTCGTCGTCGTTGTCGTCGTTGCTGTCGGGCGAGAGCAGCACGAGCTCCGGGTCCTGCACGTCGCGCACGACGCCGCGGAAGCGCAGCAGCGCGCCATCGCGGTACCTTCCTGCGCGGAACGCGGCGTCCTCGAACTCTGGGAGCGTGTCGTCGGCATCCGCGCCTCGATGCGCCGCCAGCAACCGATCGAGCTCCAGCATTCTAAATGTTAAATACTGGTCGCGTTTTTTAATCGATTCAAGTACCGGACCAAGTACCGGTACTCGTCGCCACCTATTTTAGGTGGTCAGCGCATTGCGGGTCCACGAAGTCGTGGTCGTGGTCGTGGGCTTGAGATCGATCCAGAGATGTCAGCGTCGTCGAGTTGGAGGTGGTGGTGGCCGTGGTTGTCTTCGACTCGTGTTCTTCTGAGCATTGATGTCGTCACGTGGATATTCTCAATGAAGACCACCAACTCGTCGCTCGAGACCGCGGGTCTCCGGCGTCTTCCAGCCGTAACAGCGACACGACAGCGCGCTGTGAGTCAACATCCGTGCGACTTCCCTCCTGTGGTCTCAGCTGGTTGTCGCGCTTGCGAGCTGCACCACCACGACCGTGATGTTGTCGTTCGAGTAGCGCCGGATCGCCTCCTGCGCGAGCTCCCTGGCGGCCAGCGACAGGTCGCCGTGGAGCTCCAGCCGCTCGCGCACCAGCGCAGCCGCTTCGCTGCTCGCCATCACGTCCCAGAGCCCGTCGCATGCGAGCAGGAAGAAGTCATGCTCGTGAGCGTCCAGTTCGAGCATTACAACGTCTGGTGTTGCTGAGAGCAGCGCTGGAACCAGCGTATCCCGACTCGGTTCGTCCCCACGCATCACGAGCGTCGTGGTGGACACGCTGTGCGCGTGTAGCCGGCCTTTGAACTCGAGGTCGCCGAACGCGCGCGTGATTGCGAGCACGCCGTTCACGCGGCTATTGACGACACGACCGCCGCGAGTGACGATCCGTGCGCACTCGGCACTGTCGCTCGCACGATGGTCACGCGTCACGTCGCGTGTCGAGCCGTCGCGGGAACTGAGCACGAGCCGACAATCGCCCACGTGCGCCACGACCGCACGGACAGTCGATCGACCGTGCTCGTTACGCGATGGGCTCAGCACCACACACGTTGCAGTGGAGCCGCTCAGGTCGCCTTGCTGGAGCAGGTAGTCGCACACGTTCGCGTCGAGCTCCTCGAAACTTGCTTGGAGTGCTGCTGGCGACAGCTCGAAGCCAGTGTGCGGGTCTCGAAAGATCCACGCGTGGAGCTGCTCATGGAGGATGGTGGCGCACGCTTCACCGCCATGACCGTCGTAGATGCCCACAAAGGCGCTGCTTGCCCACGTGGAGGCCGCTGCTGTGCTGCCAATTTCAGGTAGCACAACCCACCGGTCCTCTTGTGTGCTGCGTCGACCCTGGAGCGATGCGACTGCGAAGCGCAACGCGAGTGTCGGCGAGTCACCATAGTAGCTCTCTCTGCTGTCTGCCAGCGACGACGGGCCGACAGGAGAACTGGGTCTCGACCCACGACTGTGACCGACGCCGGTGTGGCCGAAGGAGCTGACTTGATGCGGCTGAGCGACGTTACTTAAAGCCGCGGTCTTTGACAGCGGAGGCAGCGACAGCGTCGTCAGCAGCAGCTCGTCCAAGAGCTGCGGCGACTGCGCGAACGCCGCTTCATCGTCGTCGTCGCTCGAGAGCACGTCGGTAGTTCGGTCTCTGTCGTCGTCACTGTCGTCGTCGCTGGCGCCACTGGAGCCGTCAACGCTGCACGCTTCGAGCTCTCGGGGTTTACTACTTGGTGCAGTGCTTGTCCCCGTCTTCTTGCGGGAGAACATTTGCGAGCGGAGGTTGCTCTCTGCGACACTGAGCATGTCATGGTCGTGCGAGCTGTTTCTGTCGTCATCACCACCACTGCTGCTGACAGTGGACGCACTCGACTGGTGCTCGTGGCGAGGTTGGCGGTGGTCGTGATCGGCGTGAACTTTGTTCTGTCGAACCTTTGGCGACCTGACTTGAACTACGGATCGGGATTGCTCTTCTCCATCGCCACTGGCTGTTGCTGTCCCTCCAGAACGGATCGTGATGTCTTTGTCCATGCAGGACACGAGCGGCAGCGCGTCTATCGTCGGGGGTGTCGCTCTTTCTGTTGCTACTGCTATCCTAGCGACAGCCCCGACACTCGCTCCCGTGTCGGAGGCGTCCCGCTGGCGCTCGAGCACCTCCTGACGCGCTCGCTGTAGTCTCTTCATCATCTGAATGCGGATGTTCACGATGACAGCGAACTGGTCATTCGAGTGGATCGCGTGCTCGATCTCGTCGTTCGAGACAGTGATCCGAGGCGCGTCCTGTCGCGACAGCGACGTGTAGCTCGATAATGTCTCTTCCTTCGTGACCCACGGGTGCGCCATGACGTCCACGAGTGCCAAGCGCTTCTGAGGGTCCTTGACCATCATCCCCGTGAGCAAGTCGCGCAGCAGCGGGTCAATCGCGAACGGGAACACAAGCGGGTCGCTCTGGATCTTCTCAAACATCTGCAACGCACTCTTGGCTACGAACGGCGGACTCCCGAACTTGAGCATGAAGATCGTAGCGCCGACCGCCCAGACGTCGGCCAACTGACCCGAGTACGCTTCGCCGGAGCACATCTCGGGCGACATGAACGCTGGCGTGCCTGCGGTGTCGCTCAGCTTCTGCTTGCTGCCGTAGAGCGACTGCGAGATGCCAAAGTCTGCGATCTTGACAGCGTCCTTGTCGCCAACGAGGATGTTCTGCGGCTTGATGTCGCCGTGCACAATCTTCTGCTCGTGCAAGTACGCAAGGCCGAGCACGACCTGGAGGAAGACGCAGTGGAGGTCGCGGTCGTGCAGACTCTCCGTGTCGGCACCACCAGCAGCGTGCTTCTTCTTCTGGTGGCTCAGCAAGTCGCCGTGTTTCATGTACTCGAGCACGAGGAAGAGTTTGTTCATGGTCGGGTCGTCCATGACTTCGTACAGCCGCAGTACGTTCGGGTGGTGGAGCTTCTTCATGATCGCGATTTCGCGCTTGATGTCGTCGAGCTTGCTCTGCTTCCCGAGCTTGTCTTTCTTCATGATGTCGCGGTTGATGAACTTCATTGCAAAGAGTTTCCCAGAGACCTTCTCTTTGCACAGCTTCACTTCAGCGTAGCTCCCCGACCCGAGCGGCTCGAGAATGATGTAGTTGTTGATCATCGTGCGCGAGTTGAGCCAGTCGCCGAACTTGGGCGTCGGGTGCGGCAGGTTGCGTTGGGGGAGCTCTGCACGCTTCTTCTTGACGACTTTTGTGTCACGGATCGGCGCAGCTGTCGCTGTCACGTCCATGTCATTGCCAGGTAGTGCAGCACTCGCCGCCAAGGGGATCAGCACCTGGGAGCCGACGCCAACAATGTTGGTTCGGTAGGACACTTGCTTGGTCGGAGAGCCAACAGGAGCGGGCAATCCCACTCCAGGAGCAGCTCGTGTCGGTGAGGTGCTTCCAGTCGAAGCGCTGAACTGGCGCGAATGTGCACGTTGCATTGGTGGCGGATGGGGCGATGTCTTCGCAGTCTCGGCGCCTCCTGGAGCAGCGTGTCGGTGTGTTGGGCTCGTGGCGGCACTGCCTCGTACTGGCGAAAGCGCCGGTGATGCTGCTGGACTCCTTGCGTGTGGAGAAGCTCCAGTACGCTCCGCTATCTCTCGCGACGGAAGCTGTTTCTTTGAGAAAGCCAATGAACTGTTGGCTGAAGACGAGGCGTGTGCGGTGACCTTCGCTTTCGAGTCTTCTTCGAACCAGTCGCCGACATCGTCGCTGTCGTCGTTCCCACCAAAGTCGCTGTCGTCTTTGTCGTCGTCGCTGTCGCTGCCACTTTCAACCTGGCTCGTGCTCACTATCGCACCAATGTCGCCTACGTTGTCAAACATTGGGCGGAACTTTGCTACTCGTTGCGTCGGTGTCGCAGCTAGCACAGTCGTAGTCTGAATCGGCTTCGGGGGCAGTTGTTTCATGACCGGCGGTGCGCTGTTCGGCAGTGGTACGAGGCTCCGGTTTTGTTGAGTTACCGGTATGCTTGTCAGCGTAGCGTCAGGACCTCTTGAGTCTTGAGCCAGCTTGCCGCCACCACCGCCAGCTTCCTCGCCAAGATCCCAGTCTTCAACCTCGTCGTCGTCTCCGACAAGCTCATCATCATCATCGTCGTCGTCATCACTGCCGCTTGGCTTTACAGAACTGCGGTAGGATGACTTCTTCACAGGTGACACTGGCGGTGACGGAGCTTGAAAGGGGCGCGGCTGAAGTGAGAAGCGCTTTGCTGGCACGTACTGCGAGTTCGCGGTGTCTACTGCCCGCACTAACCCAGGGTCGCGCTGACTGTCGACACTTCCTCCGGTAGCCATTCCACGCAGCGGCCGGGGTATTCGCTGTGGCCCGCCGACGCCGACGCCGCGACCAGCACCGATAGCGAGTCCGGGGCTCACTGCTCCCCCAGTCAGCGGACCTACGGGTCCTCCTCGATGCACTGGTGCGTTCAACATCCCGTACGGTCCACCACGCCCAGCGCCTCTCCCCACTGGATGGAGCAGGCGGTCTCCTCCACTCGCACCAGTCGCACCAAGCACCGGTATGGGTCCGTGGATAAGCGGCTGGACGTACTGAAGCTGCGGCTGCACTGGAATGTGATGTGGCGCCGCCACGGTTGGTTGGCTGCCAAGCTGGTGGACCGGCCCAATCACAACGTTGGCGAGTGGCTGTAGCTTCCGAGCGGCATTGTACGGTTGGGTGTTCGCAGCCACACCTCCAACGCCTCCTCCAGCACCAAAATGGTTGAGTTCTGCTGCTCCTGCGAGCTCGAATCGCTGCTTGGGATTCATTGCGGCTGCGGACCGCATCGAGTACTGGACGTCTGGCAGGTGTTTAGAATGCTCGTGTTCTTCTGCCGTGATGGCACTGCTGTGCGTCTCTTGGATGCGGATCTTCACTGGGCTCGTCACTGTGCTAGACGTCGCCGTTGTGGCTGCTGGAAGAAGCCTACTGTCGGCTTCGGATACGTCTTCGTGTCGCGATAAACTGGAGTGCGACGTGCGGGTCTGGCAGCCTCGCTCGGCCTCGTCTGTCCGGCGCGCCAAGGTATCCGCTGCATTCACCGAGTCAAGGGTCCCGCTCATTGCGAGCGCGAGCAAGGACTGCTCGCCTTTCACATGGCTCAGCTCTTCGATCGCCGCGAAGTCAAACTGACGCACCGTCGAGTGCTCGCTGTAGCCCTCGCTCTCGCTATCAGACGTCTTGAGCTTGGATCCGACGCCACTGCTGCCACTGCTGTTGGCACTGACGGCCAGCGTGCTCGCAGCACAGCCCATCGCTGGCAACGCATGCGTTCACGCAGCAATGTTTGCTATCAGAAGTAACAGTCCTGGGATATTTTCGTAATGTTGAAGCGAAGTTCCAGTGGTATGTCGTTCCGATCGTCAAGCTACAGCAAAAGCTCCAAGCCAAATCTGAAAGATACATCAATTCGATCCATGCCCACACACTCTCTAGCATGCAGTGACAGAGCTGCTGCAACAGCATGTCGCTCTCAGTCAGTCCGACTTGGCAGCTCGGTTGCTCGTTCACGTTCTACGCATCGCACTTCTTGCAGTGCGACTCGGGGCAATACCCTGCACCACAGTTCCACCCACACCAGTCGGCGAGGCCAGGCATTGGCATCGTCGCACACCACTTGCCACCGGTCGCAGGAGGCTGTGTAGGCTTCGTGGTCGGTTCGTCCGCATCCGAGCCAGAATCCGACGTAGAGTCATTGGCATTCGGGGTCGGCTCCGTGGGCTCCGACGTCGGTACACCAGGCTTCGAAGTCGGCTGGACGATGCCCGAGCCGTCGTTCGACTCAGGCTCAACAATGTCCGAACCCGAGTCCGAGGTGGAGTCGCCAACACCCGAGCCAGAGTTCGAAGGCGAGTCGTCGTCATCCGAACCAGCATCCGAGGTCGGCTCACTGGGTTCTGAGGTCGGTTCATCCGCATTGTCATCCGAAGTGGGCTGAGTAGGCTCGGTGATCGGGCCCAGTGTCGGCACATCGATCGGCATCAATGTCGGCAGAGCGATCAGCTCATCGTCATCGTTTGTAGGAGGCTGGGTTGGAGTAATCGTCGGCTTCATAGTCGGCTTCACCGTCGGCTCGGTGTCGTCGCCATCGTATGTTGGAGGCAGAGCAGGCGTCGAAGTCGGCTCAGTAGTCGGAACATGCGTCGGAGCAGTTGTCGGCTTCATAGTGGGTATCACTGTCGGTTCGTCTGGGATCGGCTCGTTCTCGTCGTCGCCATTCGTCGGAGGCAGAACAGGCGTCGCAGTCGGCTCCTTCGTCGGAGTAGTCGTCGGCGTAGCCGTCGGCTCAGTGTTAGTTGGCGTTGGCGTTGTCGTCGGGGTAGGCTTCGTCGTCGGAGTAGGCTTCGGTGTCGGCGCAGGTTTAGTTGTCGGTGTCGGCTTAGTTGTCGGCGCAGTCGACGGTCTCTTTGTCGGCGCGGTGGTGGGCGTCTTGGTCGGTGTTGGCTTCGTTGTCGGCTTCGTTGTCGGCTTCGTTGTCGGCTTCGACGTCACTGGCGTAGTCGTGGGCTTCCGTGTTGGTTTCACTGTCACAGGTGTAGGTGCAGGTGCGGCTGGCTTCCTCGTTGTCGGCGCAGCAGTCGCTGGCTTCTTGGTCGTCGGTGCAGTCGCTGGCTTCTTCGTTGCCGGCTTGACGGGTCGCCTGGTCGTAGCGGTGAGGATGTCGGGGGAGTAGGCGTCATCATCATCACCACTCAAGGACCGGCTCGCAGCCACATTGATCTTCACGTCCGCACAGTTGTTGTAATGCTCGTACGGCTTGATGTGCTGCGCCTCGAGCGACCACATGAGCACACAGTGGCCGTTACGACACGGCAACCCACTCGTCGGCACGTTGATCTCCATCTCGGCATTGATCGGCTTGTCGCCCTTCTTGCCAGGGCCCTTGTGGAGCGACCGCATGCAGTCTTTCATCGACCCCACTTGGATTCGCTTGCTCTTGTTCTCTGGGTCCACGAGGTGCACCGTGCACGGACCGATGTGGTTCGCACCGTCGTACGCCATCATCTTGATCTTGGACTTGCCCGTCGCGAGCGGCTGCAGGTTCTTGTCCCGCGTGAAGCCGAGGCAATCCCCGCCCTTGCCCTTCGTGTAGCTCCCGCGCATCTCGATCGGGAAGCCGAAGGTGCCGTATAGGCTGAGCTTCATCGTGCGGATGCCGCGCGATTGCGGGCTCGTGAGTCCACCGTGCGCAGCGACGTGCGTCGTGGAGGAGGCAGCGAGCGCCACTGCAGCAGCAGCGAGGATCGCGTGGGACTTCATGGGTTGTGTCGTTGACGAGGGGGGAAGGAACACAAGGTGCCTTCGTTACTGAAAGATGGAGAACGCTTGGGAACTTGGCAGCAAAACCAAAAGTGAGAAGAGATGCCCGCCATGTCCGCCTGTGCCGTGAGCCGAAGATTGCTGGCAATACTCTCGTGGCGCGTGCACGGTGTTCTCGACGACGTTCTGGAGGATATTTCATTCGTACCAGCCGTTGGGTCCTGAGCGTGGCACTGCTCAGCACAAGTGCCCTGTTCATCCGTTATGAGTGGCTTGGAGACATCGTAGTCGTTGATCGTGGTGTTGGCAAAGCTTGGCGAATGCTCCAAGCGGCCAAAGTCTCGACCACATGGTCAATAGTCGCTCGAATCACATTCGCGTCCAGGAAGCAAGTGATCACGCCGATGATCTGCTTGATCCGATATATCCGGGTCGTATCTTTGGCCTACCGCAAGACACGGTGGCGATGGTACTGTAGCATTGTGGACAAGAGTGAGTCAGGCAACAGCACAACGCCAACGTCATGCAAACCGCGAGTTTGTACCGGCATGAACGCCTCCGTCGAGTGCTGTCGAAGGCGGTCCGGTCCATGCGGATTGTGAGAAACACAACAAGGCGCTTTGGTGCTTCAGTTTTGGTTTCCCCATTTTTATAAAAAAATGCAAAAAGAGTTTGCAAACTCGTTTGCGCTGCAAAGCACTTTTAGAATCGTAACGGACACCATGAGCTGCTTGATCTTTGTGGCTCGAAACGACGGACAGTTCAGAGGAACTCAGCCCCAGAACAGTATGAACCGCTGACACAGGCGCTGGCACTGACTTGGTGCACTTCCAATGCTGTAAACAGCAGGGCGAGCCCGACTTCACGCGCTAAGCTCAGAGGCGCATCCTGCTGACTCTACAGTAGCCGCTTCCTACTGGAAAACCACTGCGATTATCAGCTGGACATGACGTCCAATTCCCAATGTCTGCTCGGTCCATTGCATGGGCCGGCACTTGACTTGCTCACTCTGCAATTGACATCGATCCACTCAGTCACTGCCTTCACCGTCACCGTCAAAGTAGCCCCAACCAAGAACAACAAGTATGGTTAGCACGCCATCGCTCATCTTCGCCACGGCTGTCGCTACTGTGCTGCAGCAGGCTGCTGCACACACAGTAATGATCTCGCCCAAGCCAGTGTTCCCGGCGAACGAGTACGACAGCAACTCGCCCGTGGCGCGCATGGACAGCTCCAAGCTGCCGGGCAGCGCGCCTTCGGACGGCTACAGCTCGAAGCGCATTGTGTCGGCGATCCAGGCGACAGAGGGCAAGACCTTGCGCGCACTCATCCGCAAGTACGCCACGACAACATACGACATCGACTGCGGCAAGACAGTGCTCACGGGCGCGAAGCAGCAGGTACCGGA
>JAASFJ010001123.1:0-11751 GCA_023333755.1 Globisporangium uncinulatum
GACGACCTGAAATTATGTTGAGTTTCTGATTTTTCAAAAACAATTATCGACATACTAGAAAAGGTCGCTTGAAGGTCCCCCGAACGGTCAAAAAGCAGAAAAGAATTTCAGAAAAGGTAGCCCAAGTCAAATTCGGAATAAATCTAGAAATTTCAGAGAACTTGCAAGTGCAGCAGCAGCGAATGTCTTGCTAGCAGTACACTGTTGATTGGACTTCAGTACTGGAGGTAGCGTCACACTTCGTCCCGCATGTGCAGCTCCTTCGCACCCATAAAGTCCACGAGCTCTCTGCACTCCTCGTCCGTCAGATACGGCCGCAGGACGCGCATGCCGTCCAGATACAGCTCTTTGCTCCACGAACAGGTCGCCAGTCCGCGGTAGAACACTCGCCGCGCATTCTCCACTTTCCCCAACCGCTCCTCGAAGCGCACGTACAAGCGCCAGCCGAGCGCACTCCCACGTGTGCGTACGCTCTCAACCATGTCCTGGAACACACGACGCACCCGCTCCATGCCGACCAGGTTCTCCTGGTACTTGTGGAACAAGCAGCAAGTCGACAGTAGCTGGGTGGACAGCGTCCCGCCAGCGATCGCGGTCTCGTCATCGGCTAGCGCTTGTGAAGCGAACCGCTCGAGGCGAGCAAACTCACACAGCAGTGCAAAGAGCCACTCCACGAGCAAGGGCGAGTCGAACTGGCGCCGCGAACGCTGCTGTGTCCGGTAAAAGTGCTGACGGAGGCTCTGCGACATGGTGTTGCTCGTCTCTGCGTCGACAAAGAGTCGCAAGAGCACCGGGTCGTGAGGAAAGCGGTCGACAGCGTCGCCGACAGCCTGTCGCCAAGCTCGCGGCGCAACGATCGGGAACGCGCACCACAGCTGATGCTGCTGGATGAACTCTAGGTAGCACCCCAGCAGCCACCGGGTCTGGCTGTCGTGGTGTCGACGAGCTCCATCACGCGCTTTTCGAATCACTTCTTCGTACTCGCTACATGCGACGTGGAAACCCACGACTGCGTAGACAGCGAGACAGAGGTTGTGTGCGCAGTAGCCGACGCGCGCGAACCATTCGCTCTGTCTCGTACCTGTCCCTGTCGTGCGCTTGTCCTGTTTCGCGTGCTGCTGAATTGCGATCTCCAACTCGACACGATACTTCTCGATCACTGCTGCCTTCACATCTGCAGACAGTACGCGCTCGAGTTGGTCCCGGAGCGTGGCCGGGTGCTTACGACATCGTTTCACTAGCTTGTCCAGCGGTTCCCAGTCGCGCTGCCAGCAGCTCCAGAGAACGTAGAGCGCCATCAGCTTGCGAAGCTCCATGTCCTGCAGGCTCGCTGAAGCAGCGGGATCTACCCACAGCTCGCTGCGAGCGCGCATGAAGAGAAGAGAGTGGAAGCTCCGATCCAACGTGGCGTCGCCTGTCGTGGGCAGCGCCAGCGACTCGATCGTCTTGTCGCAGATCCGATTCACGACGCGGTGGTTCCCTGCTAGGAGCTCCAGCTTCGCGTACGCGAACATGAGTGCAACGTCAGCGCTAGGACTCGTCTCTCGCTTTCCGTGGTCTTCGTCCTCCATCAACGACTGGCACAGCTCGCGGGCGTACGAGAGTCCTGCGTCTCGATCGTCGTCGCTTCCTCTGACGACCTGCGCTTCGAACTCGATTCTCAGGTACTTTGCCAGTCGCTCGCTCTCTCGGTCGCCTTCATGACGAGCACTCTCCATGAGTTGGAGCAGCGCGTTCCGGACAAACGCGACCCTGGTCGAATCAAGCAGCGTCTCAGTGCTCACGCGGAGCTCGTCGAGAAGCTCTCGCTGCAGCAAATCCCGCCTGGCTCGTGTCGAGAGCTGGATCGATTCAGTCGACGACGGGTCCAATGCGCGCAGAATCGGCGCGACCAGGTCGCTGAACTCATCTAATCCGTCAGCGTACACATCCTCGAGTCTCTCACCGTACTCGCCGCCATAGCACCTTGTCCAGCGCACCCCGACACACTGGAGCAAGTTCAGCACGATCTCCAGATGGAGCACGCGCGGGACCTGGAACAGGAACGGCTGGATCTCCTCGGTCAGTACCGCACGGTCGGGGGACTCGTCGATCAGCTGCTGGTGCTCCGGGATCGTTGGTCGGAGCGGGTTCCACTGCGTCCGGTCCATCAGTTCCTCCTGCTGCAACCACTCAATGTACATGTCCTGGGTGTTGACGTCGTCGTACTCGACACGCTCGTCCTGGAACTTGGCGACAGAGTTCGCAGCGCTCGCTCGCTGCTTCTCTCGCTTCTTCGCCTGCGCTTCTTGCCGAGCGACCGATGCGTCTGTCCCGCGCAACTCCGCCAAGATCCGCTCGTACTCGCTCGCGTCATCAATGGTGTCGATCTTAATGCGGTAGCCGTGCACGTTACTGTACGTCAACCCGTCGTCCGCTGCCTCATCGCGCTCGTCGACGAGAGCGCTCTCACTGCCGCTATCTCCTCTGGTGGCGTCGTCGTGCTTCCTATACAGCGATCCAGCAGCGAGCTGCAACAGACGGTGTTGGTGCGCTTGCGACCGGATCGCCACTGGAGGATTCACTGACGCCAATACTGCCTCCACCTGCCTGCGGACGTGTCGTGCGAAGCGACTGGGCGACGATGCAACCACCACATTCGGGAGGCGCAAGCTCGAGTGATCGTCACCAATGTGCGGCAGGTCCTGGTTCCACCATTCAGCGAACGCGCGCAGCAGTTCCGAGTGGAGCTGCTCTGGTGTCGGGTTCGCGACGGTCGTGGCGATGCTGCTTACAGGCGCCGCGTTGAACGCGAGAAGCGCTTGGAGCTGCACGATCGCCCGTTCCGTGTACCCGGCTTTCAGCTCGAACGTGCACACCATACACTGGAAGCCGAGCAGCAGGCGCACAAGCTCGTGCGCACGCTCTGATGACGCGAGCACACGCGCGTACGACGGTGGCGCAAGCGCACTGGCCGCCAGCAACGAGTCCGCGTCAAAGATCTGGACAGACAACGCGCTGTCAGTGCTCGGAGCCGCGGCGGTCTCGTGCTGCACAACGAGCGCGACTTCGCGTCGCAGTACCGCGAGGATACGCGCAAAGAGCTCACGCAGCGACGGGACCGAG
This sequence comes from Globisporangium uncinulatum, assembly GCA_023333755.1. NCBI lineage: Eukaryota > Oomycota > Peronosporomycetes > Pythiales > Pythiaceae > Globisporangium > Globisporangium uncinulatum. Next base: position 3,106 of record JAASFJ010001123.1, read on the forward strand.
AAGCTCGCAAAGCGCTGCTGCCGAGCACGCACGAGCGTGGTCCAGAGCGCCGCACTCGTCGGGTCGCGCTCGACCATCGCTTCTAAGTCGGACACTGTGGGGCTGCTGCTGCTGCTCTGCGTTGCCAGGTTCAGCCTCGCGAGACGCAGCTCCCGGTTTGATGGGTTCGCGTCAATCGCTCGGTCCAGGATCGCCGCTTGCTTGTCGGCCACCATCTGCGCAGCCGTCCGGTTGCTGCTGCTACGACTGCGCCGTGCCAGCCGAGCCGAGTGCTCCTGGAACGCGACCAAGTCGAGCCACCGGTCGACGTCATGTGGCTGCTGCTGCAGCGCCTCATTGAACGTCTTGCTCTGCGTTACGAGGTACTGCTCGACGCTCGCAGTCTCGGTCTGTAGCGTGAACGTCTCGCTGTCACTGGTGCTGGCAGTGTCGAGCACTGGATCCAGCGGGATGAACGGCAGTTCCACGGCCGCGCTTGTCGGCTGCGGATCGCGGAGGCGCGCGAGCCGCTTCTCCGAGTACGCCAAGTGCAACCGCGTCTGTTTTGCGTCCTTCTCTGTTTGGCGAGCCCGTGTGCTAAAGTAGCGCTCAGCCGTCCCACTACCTGTCGTGGGGTCGCCGGTCCCAGTACTGCTCCGCCTCGTCTCTCGGATCCACTCGCCTGTCAGCAGGTTCCGGCGGGTCGCGAGCGTGTACAGCGGCTTGTCCTGTGCGTACAGCGTGCCGTAGAAGCGGTTCTCGCGGTCGCCTGCACAGTCGAACTCGAAGAGCTTGCGGCCGCTCGCGTCCACGTTGTCGTTCGCCTGCGTCCGCGGCTGCTTGTGGTGGCGCGTGAGCCACGCTTGCACCTCTTTCGGTGCTGCAGCCACGAGCCGCTGCTCTCGAGACGCACTGCGGCTGCGCTCTCGGTGGTGCTTTAGGCGCTTGTGTGTCTTCTCCTTCTCCTTCTGCTTCTTCTGCTTCTTCTTGGAGCGTTTCCGAGCGTCAGAGTCGTCATCGTCGTCATCACTTGCAGACGAGCTGCTGCGGTACCGACTGGTGCGTTTGGACGACGTCTTCTTGTCGCGCTTACGATCGCGGGAGTGCCGCTCGCTGTCTCGGTTGCTGATCTTGCTGCTCTTGTGGTGGCGCTTGGTCTTGACGACTTGAAGTGAGTCGGACGTGCGCTCGAATGACCTCCTTGAACCCGACGGCGCGAAGCTCTGGCCGATGCTCAGCCAGTCTGCAAGTGTGTGAAGTTGTGCGCGTTTTTAGTTAGAAACCGAGAAGGACGCCCAGTTAGAGTATGTGGGGACACACAAGGCGCACAGGAGAGCACGCACCGCCCGTGGTGTCGCCGCCTTGGGAAGCGCCCGCAGACATTGTGAAGTGAGCACGAGGGTCCTCCACTTTCTTCACGTATTTGAATCTACCAGGCAAAGGACACCCGACTAGAGAAATATTCCCTCACTTTCTTCAACAACTGTAATTCTACGACGCGAAGAATGGCCGACCAGCAGCACCGCCGCGTCGCGCAGGCGCTCAAGGCCGCGTGCGAGGAAACCGCGCAGCAGGCGATCGCCGCCACGATTGCGAGCGGTCAAGCGATGCGCGTGCACCACAAGAACGCCAAGTTCGGCAGCCGCAAGGAGGCGGCGGCAGCCAAGGTCAGTGTTGTTGGTTGGCGTGCTTGCGGTGGTGGAGCTGATGGGCTCACATACATTTTGTGACTGTGTTGACTATGAGAGCAGATCGCAGCCGCGAAGGCGAAGCGCGAGGCAAAGGAGTCGTCATCATAAGGCAGTGAGAGAAGAGTGACGCAGTTGCATAGGAACGAATACACTTTCCCTTTTTCAACGACACCGCCGGTGACATATGCCAGTTTTGGTAGGCACCAACTGGGTCGTGAAGACGCGCCACCCGTTCGCAACGTTCACCGAGGTACTTAACCCGCTGCTCTGTATTCTCCTCTTCGCGGCACTCAAGACGCTCGAGCACGACGTTGACGTGTCCTCTGGCTGGAGCACGATCGCCACGAACGATTCCGACGCGGCGTCAGCCCACGTCGGGTCGAATTGGAACCTCTTCACCAAAAGCGACTTCTTGGCCGCATTCAACGCCAGCGCGAGCAGCACTAATGCTCTCAACAGCTCCACGAATGCGGCGAACAGCTCGGTGCTCGCACTGGCCTCACCGCTCATGGCGCTCGCACTCGCGTCTGGGCTCGAAGTGCCGCGGTTCTATTTTGTGAAGACGACCATGCCGGGCCTGCTGCTCAACCTGGCGCTCCAGGCGCTGCTGGAAGGCGACCACCTCGACGATCTGAGCGAACTCGACGTGCTTACTTTCTTGTCAAGTTCGCCCTGTTTAGATACACGAGCACGAGCCCCACGTCACTGTACGCAGGGCCAGCCGAGTGTCGCGGTAAGATTGTGCCGTACAAGCTCACGATCACGCCCGACACGCTGTACGCGCGAAAGTACTTTGCCGGGCTCTTGGAGCAGTGGTACCCCCGCTTGCCGCTCGTGACGCCAGTGCTCGGGGTCTCAGCGCTCCAAATCATGTCGTTCCATGACTCGCGCGTGTTCTTTGCCAACGAAACTGCGCTTGAGGAGTCCATGGTAAGCGAGAGCTACGGCCTCGGGCTCGCGACCCCAAAGATCTACGCGGCGATCGCGTTCCAAGCGTTCCCGAACGAGAACAGCGACATTGGCGACGCTCGCGGCCACGCGATCGCGTACTCGCTGCGCCTCAACTCGACGTACACGGACAGGAACTTCCCAGGCAGTGTGCCGCGCACAATCGGGAAGCGCTTCACGGTCGAGAAGCTCAACAAAGAGGTAAAGCCGCTCCCGACGTTCATGTACGCGACGCAGGGCTTCATGACGCTGCAGACTGCAGTCGCACGCTTCCTCAACTGCTTGCCAGTCTGAGACGCGCTTGTCGAGGCGACAAATGGCACGTGTCAGCTCACAGAGTCGACGATGACGGGCAGCGACCCAGCGCTCGACAAGCGCTTGCTCCACCAGCTGGAGGACGACTTGGTCATTGGCTCAGTGCTGGCAGCGCTTCGCCAGGTCCGTCAGACGGTGCTGACAAGCTCCGCGAACACTAGCAGCGTTGACAGCGCGTCCGTCTTCCTCGACTCCATCAAAGGTTCGTTGGAGAAAGTGTCGATCTCTGTCGAGGGCACCCCAGCGTCTAGCAAAGCGAAGCTCCTGCAGAGTCTGCGGCAGGCGCCTCAGCCGTACCACGGCAGCACCGCGTTCGTGAGCCAGTCGAGGGCTTCCACTATGCGGGCTTCTTCGACAAGATCCGAGTCGTGTTCCCCGTCGGCTTCATCCTGTCGTACCTCTACAGCGTCTCGCGCGTCGTCGTGGCGCTGCTCGTGGAGAAAGAGACGAAAGCGCGCGAGCTGATGCGGATCCTGGGAGTAGACGAGCGCGTCATCCTCGTTGCGTGGTTCCTGACGTACCTCCAGCTCCTGCTCGTTGCGTCACTGCTGCAAACGCTCGGCGCACACCGCGTACTCTTCCAACACTCGGACTTTCGCCTGCTCTTCCTCTTCTTCTTCACGTTTGCACTCAGCAGCTTTGGCTACGGCTTCCTCATCAGCAGTCTCTTCTCGCGCGCACGAGCAGGATCGTTCGTCGACATGGGTCTCTTCTTTATGATGTTCTTCGTTTCGTTCGGGTTCAGTGACAGCGCTGGCAAGCTCCAGCGCACGTGGGCGTGTCTGCTGTCGACAGTGGCGCTCGCGCCAGGGATAAGCATCCTCACGACGGTCGAAACGGTTGGCGTTGGACTCACCCGCGAGAACGTGAACGACGTGATCGACAACTTCCGCTTCGTCACCGCAATCTGGATGCAGACGCTCGACTTTGTCGTGTACGTGCTCGTCGGCCTGTACTTGGAGCGCGTCGTACCGCGCGAGTTTGGCGTCGCTGAGAAGTGGTACTTTTGCCTCACGCCGAGCCACTGGCGACGCGTTCTTGCAACGTACCGTGGACGACAGCCTACGTCTACCACGGCTGCTCTGAACAGCGCACACCGACACCCCCAGTCGCTCGAACCTGCGGAGTCCGGCACGGGCGAAGAAAAGCGTCAAGACGATCGCCACAGCGAGCCAGTGAGTGCTGAGATGGAGCAACAAGAGATCGACGGACGTGCAGTCATGGTGACCAACCCGCGGAAAGTGTTCGGCGTTCCTGGTAGCACGAAAGTCGCGCTCAAGGGGCTCAGTCTTGCGTTCTACGAAGGGCAGATCACGTGCTTGCTCGGCCACAACGGTGCCGGGAAGACGACACTCATGTCGATCCTGACCGGCATGACCTCGCCTTCGAGCGGAGACGCTTGGATCCGTGGGTACTCTGTCGCGACGGACATGCCGAGCGTGCGACGCTCACTCGGATACTGTCCGCAGCACAGCGTGCTGTATCCAGAGCTGACGGTCGAAGAGCACTTGCGGTTCTATGGACGAGTGAAGGGGCTGCACGAGAGCGTTGGCCTCGCGCAAGAGGTCGAGAAGAAGATCCTCGAGGTGGGACTCACTGAGAAGCGGTGTGTGCAGTCCCACGCGCTCTCAGGCGGCATGAAGCGCAAGCTGTCGCTCGCGATCGTGTTCCTTGGCGACAGCCGTGCCGTGTTCCTCGACGAGCCGACGTCTGAGATGGACCCGCACAGCCGCCGGAGCACGTGGGAACTGATCCAGAACAATCGGCGCGACCGCGTGCTCATCCTGACAACGCACTTCATGGACGAAGCCGACATTCTCGGAGACTGCATTGCGATCCTGGCGGACGGAGAGCTGCGCTGCGTCGGGTCGTCGCTGTTTCTCAAGAACCGCTTCGGAGTGGGCTATCGCTTGAGTTTCGTGCAACGGACATACGAGAGCGGAGCTAAGCCAGCTCTTGCTTCGACTGGGAAGGAGAAGAAGTTGCACGTGCTGATACGGCAGCACGTTCCAGAGGCGCGCATGGACACGGAAATCGGGACAGAGTTGACGTTCGTGCTTCTGTTCGAGTGTGCTTCGCGGTTCCCAACGCTGTTTGACACTATCGAGAAGGATCTCGAGACGCTCAGGGTGCTCTCGTTCGCGATCTCGGACACGACGCTCGAGGAGATCTTCCTCCGAGACGCGGAAGGTGCGTACAAAGACAACCCGGACGACATTGTAGCAGCCGCTACAGCATCGCCCCTGGCTTCATCACCTTCTAGCATTCATTCGCCAAGCGTGCCCATCAGCATCCAAGACAAGAGAGGCAGCACAGGGTACGCTCCCCACGCTCGCCTCTCGCGTCGTTCGCAGTGCAGCTCCAAGCGCTGCTCTGGAAACTACTCTTGTGCGCTAAACGCGACCGAAGCATGTTGTTCTTCAGCACCGTCTTGCCGATCGTGATCGTGTTCACTGGGCTCTCGGCACTCGAGATGAATCTCTTTGTCCGGAACGACCCAAAAGTGGTGCTCACGACCGAAGCGCAGTACGACCGTGGCGTCGTCACGCCAGTCCTGTTCGGCTGCACTTCGATTAGTAGCGTTAGTGGATCAACGGATTCGTCATGTGCGGCTCTCATGACACCGCAGTATTTCTCTGGTGGTGTACCGTACACACTCGAGACGGAGGACGTCGTGTTCGAGTCGGCGACATCTCCGACGGTTCTTGGCGTTGCATACACGAACCCGACGGTCGAGCCAAACGACACGACCAGATACTGTCTGCGCTTCAGTGAGCTCGTGTTCGATAAAGGCTACGGACGTGACAGGATGGTGCAAGAGACCATCGTTCCACCCATAGAAGGTCAAAACCGAGGAGGGTATGTACTCCACCGCTCTGCGGTCGACCAGGTGCTCACATACAACCTCCTGGTGAACTCGTCGGCAACGCACGCAGCGCCGACGTATAAAGCCACGATGGACGAAGCGATCCATCGCTTTCTGCTCTCTAGAGCACAGAACACCACTCGTCCCAGCAGCGCCAGCGACGCTGACAGAGCTGCAACTTCATGGTCCGTGTCGCGAACCACCCGTTCCCGCTCTCGTTCAAGACGCGCTCGATCTTCAACTCGTTCTTGAGCCTGCCGGTCGTCATCTTTGTCGTGATCGCATTCACGTTCGTCCCGGCCGCCATGATGCCGTTCCTCGTGGAAGAGAAGCAGAGCGAGCAGAACGCAAAGCACCAGCAGCTGCTCGCGGGCGACTCGCTTGCTGCGTACTGGCTCGCGAACTTTGTCTTTGATACGCTACTGTACCTCGTGCCGATGTGAGCAGCAATACTGCTGTTGCGAATGTACGGAGTCACGGCGTCACGTCGTCGCTCGGCGCTGAAACTGGCAGCGGCAGCGAGAGCTGTCGGAGCTGCACACAGGACGTGTTTGAGGCGTTGCTTAGCCTCTTCTTCCTCTTTGGTGCTGCTATCGCACCGTGGACGTACCTGATGTCGCATGTCATGAACGATCCTGGCGCGTGCTTGCTGTACACAGTGATGCTCAACTTCTTCCTCGGTTTCCTTCTCCTGATTACGAGCTACTCGCTCGACTCATTCGAGTCAACGCAGGAGGCGAACAGTGTCCTCGTCTTCCTCTGGCGCTGCTCACCGCTCTTCTCGCTCGGTAACGGACTCCTGCGCGTGATCGTAGCCGACATTGAAGCGCTCTACGGTCTCTCACGCGTTGCGAAGAGCGCGTTCTCGACCGAAGTCGCGGGGTACGAGATTGTCTACCTTGCGGTCGAGTGTCCAGTGTTCTTTCTCCTCACGCTCGCAATCGAATGGGTCCGGACTGGCGAAGTGACTGTCTTCTCTCGAGTCGGACTCGCTCTATCGCACATGCAGCACTCTCTTCAGCGCTGTGTTGGTCGTGGCACCTCGCGTCTTCATGCGCAAGAAGAATGCGAGTCACTCGATCCAGAAGACGACGAAGATGTCGCGAAAGAAGCAAAGCGAATAGCGAGGACGCACGAGACGCTGACCGTCAGTAACGGTGCTGCAGCCGAAGGCGACGTTGTCCAGCTCTTTGCACTTCAGAAAACGTATCCGAACGGCAAGAAAGCGGTCGCGGACCTGTCGTTTGGCCTCACGCGTGGCGAATGTTTCGGGTTTCTCGGTATCAACGGCGCTGGCAAGACGACGACGATGAAGATTCTCACAGGCGACATCCTGCCGCCGGCAGGCGCCGCCAAGCTCAACGGATACGATATCTGCACGCAATTGGCCAAAGTGCGGCGTTGTGTTGGCTACTGTCCGCAGTTTGACGCCCTCGTGGAGCTTCTCACAATGCGCGAGCACCTCGAGCTGTACGGGAGACTTAAGGGCTTCACTTCGGTCGCGCTGAGAGACGAAGTGAACTGCTTGCTGCGCGAGCTGCAGCTCACAACGTTCGAAGGAAAACTTGCTGGTAGCTTGAGTGGCGACAACAAGCGAAAGCTCTCGGTGGCGATCACTATGCTCGGGAGCCCCGCTTTGCTGTTCCTTGACGAACCGTCCACTGGCATGGATCCCCACGCCCGACGCTTCCTGTGGGATGTGATCCTCCGAGTATCTGTTCAGTCGAAGCAAACAACTGTGATGCTCACGACGCACTCGATGGGCGAGTGCGAGGCACTCTGTAGCAAATTCGGGATCATGGTGGGCGGTCGACTGCGATGCTTTGGGAGCATCCCGCACCTCAAAGCGCGCTTTGGCGATGGTTTCTTGCTCGAGTGCAAGCTCCAACTGCCAACATCCGAGCAAGTTGCGAGTCTGCTGCAGCAAGTCCCGACAGGATCCAACAGTGCGATCACATCCGCTTAGATCCTGACCGTGTGCTGTGTGCTAGGAAAACCAGAGCGAGCGGACTGGATCGTCGGCGACAGCGTGCTCGAACACCCGAACGGTTCCGTCCTCCGTTACCAACTCGTCCACAGCACAGGCAAGGGAAAAATGACGGGCAACGACAGACGTAGATGTGGTGGAGCACTGGACGCACGCAGCTTCTGCAGATGGTGGCTGCTGGAAGGTCGCGTCGAGCAGCTCACAGTGTTTTTACAGCGCACCTTTGGTGCGGACAAGACCACTTTGCTCGAACGCCAGGCAAACTTTTGGCGCTTCACGCTCAGTAGTAACCGCGTTCGAGCCAGCGACGTTGAGGTACGTGAGCATCAGCTCGATTCACCACCCTGCCGAACCGATCCGGACGCGCCTATCCGACTCTATCGGATGTTTGAGCTCGTTGAGAACGCGAAGCACCAGCTCTGCCTAGCAGAGTACAGCATTTCACAAACGAGTCTTGAGCAGATCTTCAATGCGTTCGCGCGGCAGCAGCAGGGGAACTCTCGTTACAGCACCATAATCACAATCACGCGAAATCTCTTACGGCACCATTCGAGCTCTATTGCAACAGATTGTAACACTTAACAGACATAACTGCTACACTTTAATGACATTGCTCACTATCGCGAGGTATGCCCATCACCCTGAATTTATTCAAAAATACCGCTGCACAATAAAGTGCGCGTCAAAAATCTTGGAAAAAAATATTTCGTTGACTTCACCGTCATTTCTGCTCGCAGAAGCTCAAAACATGCCAGAAACGATAGAGCGTATTGCGACGAATGCGGGCATTCAACCCAGTCATCGAAATTCGCAATGCAGCCTACGCAAGGACACAAGACGAATTTTTCAATATTTGCGAC
>JAASFJ010001124.1:0-11741 GCA_023333755.1 Globisporangium uncinulatum
CCCCCCCCCAGTTACTTGCCTGCAAGCATGTGTTCGCACAACAACTTACAAGTGAAACGTGATACGTTGAGTATATATGTTCCTGTGCTGCCTGCCTACATACTAACGTTAAAATAAACACACGAATAACCAATGCCGCTAGCTGACATACTCTGGTTCTGTAAAAATAATACCGCCCTATCCTCGTGAAAACGCATGTGTCCGTAATTACGCGTCACAAGTTCATGCTTGATTATTTTCACTGTGCCACTTGGTGTATCTACACGAGGTCGCGTAACCGGTTACGCGACGTGTACCCCCGTCAAACCACCACCCCCACTTCGTCAAAGGTTGTCCGCAAGTTGAGGATCACTCCCGTCCTCTTGGATTTACCAGCTGTCATCTAAGCCAGGCTCGTGCCGTGACATGTCTTTGCTGGTGTGAACCGTGGAGGTGCTGCGAATGCTGAGCCTTTTCTTTTTTTTCAAAATTCGCGCCAAAAGCATGAGAACTGTGCTAAAATTGCCGCGAAATGCAGATTATACAAATTTGGCCCAGATCAAATGTCGAAATTGAAAGGGCAAAGCAAAGGTGCAGCAGCATTTCTGACAATGGATGCCTTCCAAAATTGGCATATGTAGCAGGCCTATGCCACCTTTTAATGTCAAGGTTTATGTCAACTTTATGCTTGGCATATGTCAGGTCGCGGATATGCCCTTAAAAGTCCACTCCACAACGTGCATGTAGGCCTGGCATATCCGTGTAAATGACTCCGTGTTTGTATGAGCCGCTTATGCTAGTAGTTTGCTGGCCCACAGTACAAGGCATAACGCAACTCAATCATATATATATCTTCCATTCGTGCAACATTACTTCTATAATTCCAAGCTCATGGACTGACTGATAGTGAAGCCCTCACTGACCAGTGTTTTTTTCGAAATGTAACTTGAATTTACATTTAGTATTTTTAGTTGAATAGAGCAATATTTATCACACCTTTGTACATCACGCGATGTGTATGAAGCGACTCGAGGCGGTCGCTTGCGCGCGACGAGCAAGACAACCAGAAGGACACGTACATCCAGCGTGTGGTTGGTTGAGAGGCTCGGTTGCTGTGGATATGTGAGGTGACATAAAGAATATGTCGACTCAGTATGACTGTAATTTCTCCATACAAATTGGAGATAAAACTTATGCCGCACACACTGGAGGTGACATATTCGGAGCGGATATAGAGACGATTTTTTCGTCTCACGCGGATATGTCGGCATAAACCCGTTTTTTATGCTCATCATATGTCAACTTTATGTCAAGCATAAATTTTGCTTTATGCACGTTTTGGAAGGCACCCATGGAGGAGGAGTGTGAGGCGGACGTCATCGACATTGCCTCCGAGTCGGAAGACGGCAGCGCCGCTACCACGAAAAGCAGCAACCACCGAGCCACTAGTGCTGCTTCGTCTGCTCCAGTCGACATAGTGTACTCTGCACCGCCTCCCACCAGCCAATCGATGCCTCTCTCCATCGAAGCGCCACCAGTCGTCGCTCTCACGCCTCGCGCGGCTCCAGCAGCAGCCGAGCCGGAGTCTGCGCCGCCGCCGAATGCCGTCATGATCATGGGCTACAGCGTGGACTTCCCGGAAGGCAAGCGGCCGTTCCCAGCCCAGCTCGCAGTCATGAACAAGGTGCTGCTCGCACTCAAGACGGGGCAGCACGCACTGCTCGAGTCGCCCACGGGCTCTGGCAAGACACTCGCTCTGCTCTGCTCGTCGCTAACGTTCCAGCGGCGGCTCGTAGGCGAGCTCGCGCAGGCGGCCGAGGAGCAGCGCCGTCTCGCTCTCGTGGCCCACGCTGTCAAGAAGAAGCACATTGAGCAGCTCCAGCTCCAGCGAGCAGCCGACGCGTACGTCCGTGGAGGCGTGGGAAGCGCAGCTGCGACAGGAAACGACGCTGACGACGACGACGACTTTGCAGCGTCGCAGCCGTCGTTCGAGCGCTTCCGGTTCGCTGCTCCCAAGTCGCGGCTCGTGGACGACGGGTGGATCTCGATGGACAGTAAGAAGACGAAGAAGACGGCGCAGCAGAAGCCGAGCAACAGAGCGCTGAAGCGCGCAAGCAGCACAGGCGACAGCGACAGCGACAGCGACGACGACGACTTTGACTCGCCAGAAACGCCAGTCACGCAGCCAGTGGCCGAGATGCAGCCATACAAGAAGCCCCGTGTGCTCCCGCCCCCGTTGTATGCTGGAACGACGACAACGACACCTCGTGAGGCTGGTGACACGGACACTGGGAGTGCGTCTGAACCTTCCAAGCGCTCGCTCCCGGCGTCGTTCAGTGCTGCGGCTGCGTCGTCCAGTTACGCGCAGTTCCATGCGACCTCCGAGTCGAGTGACGGCGCCAAGACCAAGAACGCACGGGTCGTGCCGCCGACCATCTTCTTCTGCTCACGCACACACTCGCAGCTGTCGCAGGTCGTCGACGAGCTCAAGAACTGTCCCGTGTCGTACCTCGCTGCTCTCGACGCGACGAACCCGCTGGCGAGAGAGCTGCGCATGTGCGTCCTCGGCTCGAAGCCGCAGTTCTGCGTGAACACCAAGGTGAACCGCGACCCGAGTCATGTGGACGACAAGTGCCGCAGTCTCATGGACGCTGGCGGGTGCACGTTCGCGAACAAACGCCGCAAGACGAACGACCTTAAGCGCGTCACACCACCAGTGTGGGACATTGAAGACCTCGTCGCGCTCGCGAAGCGGCACCGTGAATGCGGCTACTTCCACGCCCGCGAAGCGCTCCAGGACGCGAACATTGTCTTTTGTCCGTACAACTACATCCTCGACCCAGGCATCCGTGCGGCGGTGAACATTTCGCTCCAGAACGCGATCGTGATCTTTGACGAAGCGCACAACGTGGAGGACACGTGCCGGTCGAGTGCGAGCGTCGAAGTGACGGCTGACGGCTTAGCCGCTGCGAGCAAAGCGTTCACGTACGTGATCAAGCACGGCGCGCGTCCAGCGACGTACCACAGTCTCCTCAAGGTCTTGAACGGCCTCGGACGCTGGCTCCAGGGCATCAGTGCGAACGCGAGCACAGTGCTCCGGCCCACGGGCTTTGAAGAAGAGAGCAAAGTCTGGAACGGCGTCGACGCGCTCGCCATGTTTGCCGAGTACACGGGCCTCTCGCCCACATCGCTCGCAGCGATCCAAGCCGACTTGGCAGCGGTTGCTGAGAACGAGAAGGAGCTGTCGGCAAACAGCAGCGACCAACAGTCTTCCCAGTCCCGCACCACTAGCAACAGCAGTGGTGGCGACCAGAGTGCGCACCCGTCCATGCTGCTCGGCACAATGCCGCTCAGCACGGTGTGGTCTGTGATCAACGTCGCAGACTACATGTTCCGCGACGACCTCAAGTACCTCGACGACTTTAAGCTGATCGTGCGCAAGTCTCGGGCCGCTTGGAGTGGCGGTGGCCGCTTCCGTGGCTCGTCCCAAGCCGACACGAAGAGCAGCAACAGCGGCGGCTGGGAGTTCAAGCTCTGCATCTGGTGCCTGAACGCAGCTGTCGCGTTCTCGGACGTTGTCAAGTCCGCACGCAGCGTCATCCTGACGTCGGGGACGCTGAGTCCGATGGACTCGTTCGCAGGCGAACTCGGTGCTGACTTTCCGATCCGCTTGGAAGCGAACCACGTGGTGGACATGCGCAAGCAAGTGTTTGCTGGCGCCATCATGCGTGGCCCTGGAGGTGTCGATCTCTCGTCAACGTACGCGAACCAGCAAGAGTTTCGGTACCAGGACTCGATGGGGCAGCTGCTGCTCCAGTACGCGCACGTTGTCCCAGGCGGTATCCTCATGTTCTTCCCGTCCTACTCACTCATGAACAAGCTCGAGACGCGGTGGCGCCAGACTGGCCTCTGGACGCAAATCGATGCGGTCAAGACCATGTACAGCGAGCCGCGGAAGGCCGGGAAGGACTTTGACGCGCTCCTGGACGACTACAAGCACTCGGTCGCCATCGGCCGAGCTGGGGCTGGAGCTGGAGCCGGGAAGGGCGAAAAGACTGGCGCCGTCTTCCTCGCAGTCTACCGTGGGAAAGTGAGCGAAGGCATCGACTTCTCGAACGACAATGCGCGTGCAGTGCTGGCCGTTGGGATCCCATTCCCGAGCGTGAAGGAGCTCCAAGTCTCGCTCAAGCGCGCGTACCAGGACGAGAAGAGCCGTGTCGACAAGACACTCGTGAACGGGCACACGTGGTACCAGCTCCAAGCGTTCCGTGCGCTGAACCAAGCGCTCGGACGGTGCATCCGTCACCGTCAGGACTACGGTGCGATTCTGCTACTGGACTCGCGCCACCGAGGGAACGCGCACACGCGGTCGCTGTCCAAGTGGATGCGGCCGTTCATTCAAGAGGTCGAGCAGTCTGAGTTCCTCCTCACGCACTTTGCCAACTTCTTCAAGCGTAATGAAGCGGAACTCGGCACAGGCGCAGCTGTGGCAGTGGCGGGTGGAGCAGCGCTGAAGCCTGCAGCGGGACCAATGCGACTCCAGTATGAGAGCAGGCGCTCACAAGAGCCCAAGCCAACACCACGGTCCCGAGCGAGCAGTACGATGCAGAGCACGGTCCAGAGCGTGCGCGCGTACTTGGAGGAGAAGCGCCAGCGCGCCGACCCACCGCGTTTGTTCTCCATCTTCCAGCCGCAGCCGCAGCAAGGGACTGTCGCGCCTTCACCATCTGGTGCCTCGCAGCCGACCAATGGTGTGGCTCCACAACCACCGCCAGCGATCTCACGCCGACGCTGACGAAACGTGTACTGATATGCGAGACAGTAGCCATTTGCTTCTTCTTCTCGTGTGACCTACTCGTCGTCGCTGTCGTCGTCCAACAGCTTTACTACGAGTGCGCTGCTTGGGGATGGTCTGGAGCTGAGAGATGACGACGGTCGGACGTCTTCGGAACGGGTCCCCAGTGGAAACAAAGGCGACCGCGTAGATGATGGATGGGAGCCGTCCGATTCGTCGAGACGGAGAGCTAAAGGCGAGGGCTCGACACTCTCGTCGCGAGAGATACCGAAGCCTGAGCGCTTTCGCAGCTCTGGCGTGGCAACAGCGGCGCCCGCGTTCGCGAGCTGCTGGGCTCGGTGCATCGCATGCAGCATCTCGGCCTCGGTCACGTGGTGGAGTACGAGGAAGACTGCGTGCTCGGCCTCGAAGCGCTGGTACGCGACCATCTCGTCGAGCACATTGTAGCGAAACTCGGTGCGCCGCATCTGCTGCCGACTCGCCTGCCACTCCATACTGCAGTAGCAGCCGACAGGAGCCAGTCAGTGTAAGAGCAGAGAGTGAGAGCGTGAGAGAGAGCACTTGGCAGGCAACAGAAGGCAAGAAGAGACGCACCGCTTCTTGTCCTTGGCGACTTGGAATGCCTTTCGCTTCTCCGACAGGAGCTGTCGCAGTGTCGCGAGCTTGAGTGGCAGTGGGATCTTCTCAGGACGCGTTGGTGTCCCGACCGCGTCTGCAAGCGCCTTCCACGACGCGTGCGGCGACGTGGACGCGACACCTGGCGACGACGACGCCACTCCGCCTTTGATGCGACCGTGGCCTCGGTCTGCAAACCGGGACGGAGAGCTGAGGGACGACGGCGCGTCGAAGAAGTCTTGCATCGCGTGCTGAAAGTCTTCGCCAATCTGCTGCTCGACCTCGCGGTTGAGCTTCACACGACCGCGAGTCGGATGCGCCCGCATCGACAACGCGATCGTCGCGATCGACAGCGGCTTGTTGCTCCTGCGCTGGGCGACAGACCCGGGCCCACCACTGGGCACTGTCGCTGCGATCGCCAGTGGCGCTTGGATCGTGCCGCCGTTCTTGAGGTGCCGGTGCATCCCTTCAAAGTGCTTCTGGCGCATCTCCGGCGACAGGACTTGGTGCTGCTGGTGGGCAGCTTGGAGCGAGTGTACGAGAGCCGAGCCGATGACACCAGTTGTGTTCGCCAGCGGCCGGACGTTCACGCCATTGCGGCGCTTGCTCCGCTTCTCGAGCTTCGCCCACACGAGCAACAGCAGCTTGAGGCGTGCGTCTGTGATCGCACGCCACGCCCGCCACATGACTTGGAAGTCACGTACGCGCTTGCGGAAGCGCAGGATGAGCCGGCGGAACTTGACGTCCTGGAACTCGAGCCATGACGTTACAATCACGCCAACTGCTGCGACGTTCCGTGCGTCTTGCTGACGCCGACGCCAGCGACGCATCGTACGTTGGAGCAGCACTGTCGCGTTCGTTATCCGCGACAAGCGAGCGTTCAACGTCGGCAAAGGTGCTCCAGAGACGGCGGAGAGACCGCTGCGGTACCCGGCTCCTCCAGTGCGACGGTGCGTCATCACACGGGCCCGCCAGAACGCTTGGATGCGTCGGGTCATTGTCACGCGCCGCAGCATGTCGCGCTTGAGCTTCCAGTCATGGAACCGGCCGAGCCAACCCACAGACGCCTCTGCGAGCGTCGTGAGTAGTAGCCACTGGCACTGGTGGTGCATACGGCGAGCGTCGTCTTGGCGGCGCTGCTGCCACCGGTTCGCGGCACTGCGTACAGCAGCTTCGTCGTTTGCGTCCGTGACTTGTTTCCGCCGTGTCGCTTGTTGCTGCTTCTGTTCAACGGAGGACGGGAACACGGGCGTGAGCGGCGGTCGCTGGAGTAAGTGGACGCACGACTGCTGCTTGTTCCAGAGCACGAGGTCCTGGCCGTGGCGTGCGACGAGCTGCTGCCGCTGCTCACGCTGCTTCTGCACCATCTGCTCGAGCACTTGCGGCAGCGAGCGGAGCTCGTCCATACGAGAGACCAAGTTGCGGCCTTTAAGAGCAGCTGCAGTCTGCTCACGGAGTACGCTCCGGCGTGTCGCGAACTTTAGGTTGCTTGAGTGAGCGAGCGGGGGTTGCTGTTGTTGTTGGGGTAGCTGTTGCTGCTGGAAGAGCGTCACCAGCAGCCTATCGACGTCCCGGTTCGTCGCTTCTCGCGACGACAGCAGGGAGCGCTCAGTTGCGGAAGCTGGCGTGAGTTCTCCGAGCGGATACAGCGACCGGGACGAAGTTGAGGGCTTTGCTGCTTGCTGTCGTGCCGCGAGGACACGCTGGTGGTACGTCGAGCCGGAGAGGGACGGTTGGCGAGGTCGGCTTGGCTGCAGCGATGTAGTCGACGCCAGTATCGTGACAAGAGGCGCGTGGGTCACACCAGTAGCCAACGACGATGACGACGCATTGGAGGCGCTCGCTGGCGGCTCTGCTGTCTGCAACACGCGCTGCACCATCTCTTCAATACGTTGGTCGCGTCTCCTCGGTGTGACGTTCACTCGCGAGCGGTAGATTAGCCAGTCGGACGACGGCTCGAGGCGTGCGGCGATAGCTGTCGCCTCTGCTGCTGTGCGAGAGGACGGGAGTGGGAATGGAGCGTGTCGTGTGGTCGACAGAGCTAATCGGCCGTTTGCTTTCGTTGTCTGCGACAACAACATCGCACTGTCGACTTCGTCACACTCCAAGTTGTCATCCGCGTTGTTGTTGCTTCGGCTCTGCAGTCGAGACGCTGCGATCCGTTCCTTAGTTGAGCTGAGCTTCGAGCGAACGACTTGCGGGATCTCGAGTTCACTCGGTCCGCTAGCGTCACTGGCGCCACTTTCGACGCGAACGACAGACTGTGGTACTGAGACGACCGGCGCGTCGCTCGGTGGCGCCGCTAGCTGCTGGTCGATCGCCCGCTGCTTCTCGTCGTTGCGGGTCTTTAAATGAAAGCCATCGCGGACAGTGAAGCGCTTGTCGCTACTTGCTCCAGAACCGTGTTGACGCGAGTGCAGTGGCGGCTGCGGCTGCTTAGGAGCTGCTGACGAATTCAACGCTGTGACCTGGGTGGAGCAGAGATGGCGACAGCGACACAGTGAGAAGAAGCACGCGACGAGGGACTCGTGTAGAACATGCCGACAGCCAACACTCTCTTTACAGTCATGGGTGTGTCCTGTCGAGTGGTATGAGGTGAGCATCAGCACCAGGCGTGTATATCGAGTGCCGGAGAGTGGAGAAACTGTGGCCGACTCGTCACGACCCGGCAGTCGTGAGAGTTGCAGTGCTCAAGTGGGGAATGAATGGTATCTGGAAGCAGCAGCCTCGCGAGTTCGGTCAGCACTGACGCAGCGTATGATGTCGATGCGCAGTCTGACGCAGCGTCGCCGTCTGCGCTGTACGACGACGAAGGATTCGATGCTGAAAGCGCCAGCTCGGAAGCTCCGTCACCACCACGAAACGCACAGCTAGAGGAGGATCCGACAGTCGCTGAACGGGAGCCTCCACGCGAGAGCATCGACGCAAGCAGAGACGGTACTGGTGACTGCGTTTCGATTGGCAGCCAGGACTATGACGACGACGCATTCGAAGCCGACGGCGTCGACAGCATTCAACTCGCACCAGCGCCTCTGTTTAGAAGCGAATGCAGCGACAATGCTGACGAGTTGGTGAGTGCGAGTGCCAGTGGATCGGAGCTGCGACTGGCGAGTGCATCGGCATCGTCATCATCGTATGGCGACGACCGTTTCGAGGCGGAGAGTGTCGGCATTGGGTCTCCTCACCATCCACGCGAGACCACGACAGTGCCAGCAGCTCAGGACTCGCGTGTGCCACGCGTGACACTGGACCCAGTCGAGCAGGAGGCGGATCACGAGAGTCGCTCCTGCCTCTCAGCCACTTCCACCCATCACCTTGTCGGGACGTGGTGCTCTGACAAGATCGCGGCCCTGGCTGCGAAGCGGACTGTTCCTGCTGCTCCAGCGCCTTCAACGCCGTTTCTGCCGCGTGGCGCTCTCGAGGCGTTGATGGCACAGCTGCAGCGGTTCAAGTCGGCTCCTGACTCGTCGACCTGTCAAACAAAGAGGTCCTATAGCAGTTCATCTCCTGCGCTGTCACAGGACTTTATCCACACGATGCTGGCGCGCGCGAACGCAGCGCGGCTGCTGCTCACGTCGTCCGCCCACATGGTCCCGCTCGAGCCGATGTTTGCAGTTCCAGTGCGAAGAGAACGTCCTGATCCCCTTCGTACGTTTTGCGCAACAAAGTGCGCGAGCCTTGAAGGTCCGCTGGCGACCGCCCGTGTCGAGCGGGAGTGGGCTCGTTTGTTCACTAGCGACCCACACGCTGCGGCCCAGATGAGCGTCCACACACTCGAGTTCATCACGCACCTCGTAACAGCGCAGCGACGCGTGGTCGCAGCCAGCAGCAGTCGCGTTAGCCACCAGCTATCCTCTACGCTGGGCTTGGAGCGGACGGTGGAGGCAACGGAGCAGTGTCTGCGTGAGTCCCAGCACCTCCAAAAGCGTGCAGCGACGGTACTTCGCCCGAACGCCTCCAAACAACGAGACAGTCGATCGAAACAGTGAGACAGAACTGATACTGTAACGGAACGGAACGAAACGACTCCCTAGGCTTGCTCGTGGGTCTCGACCTGCTTGCCGAACCCATTGTTGTACTCGTCTGGGTAGATCTTGAGCCACGCTTTGTGGAGCCGCTCGTAATGCTCGGGGCGCGTGAGCTGCCACCCGTGCGGGTCCTCGGCCCAGAGCACAAAGATCGTCGTGACTGCGCTCGCAACGACGTTCATAAACAAGCTGTTGACGCCGTAGCCAATGAGGAACGCAAAGACGGCGACGAGCACGTCCGGGTGCTCAAACATCGCCAGGCGCTGCTTGTCCGTGTCGTGCACCATCTGGACCGCAATGTACGCGCTCACGGCGCCAATGATGACGTTGCCCATGAAGAAGACGTTGCCCGTGAGGTCGTCGTTGACGATTGCGCTCCAGCCTTTCGCCTTGAAGAGCTTGAACACGTGCTTGCTCGCTGTCACGAACGAGTAGCCGTAGCACCCAACGTACGTGTACGCAAAGCGGTTGAAGAACTCGATCCAGCTCTCGAGGCACCCAATGAGGCACGAGACGCACGAGAGGAGACACGCGACGGCACAATTCCCGCTGTGGTTCGCGATCGACGCGAGCACTTGGAGCATCTGCCGCACAGTCTCGAGCACAGCGACGACAAGCGATCCAAAGCAAATGCTCCCGAGGTTCAGCGTCACTGCACGCAGCCAGGCGCCGAGTGTAATGAACGGCGACGTCGACGCGTTCTTCCACGCCGCGACAGTACCAGCGACAGTGACGGCAATCACGTTCTTGAGCACAAACGTGCCCCAAAAGTAGATCACGAGCATGCCACAGAGCACGCCGAGGACTGCGCCAGTGGAGAAGTGGACGTCGCACTTCTCAGACGTGCATGCGCCGTCATTACCAGCCGCGTTGTCGCCAGCGAGCGTG
The DNA here is from genome assembly GCA_023333755.1 of Globisporangium uncinulatum. Classification (NCBI taxonomy): domain Eukaryota; phylum Oomycota; class Peronosporomycetes; order Pythiales; family Pythiaceae; genus Globisporangium; species Globisporangium uncinulatum. The sequence continues at coordinate 10,306 of JAASFJ010001124.1, forward strand.
ATGTAATCTTGGTGGAACATGACGCCGAGCGTCCCAAGCACCCACGTAAACGCCCAACCGACTTGGACAACGACCATGACAGCAGCAACGCCGAGCGTCATGGGGAGCCGGAAGATCGCGGACCCAGCGACTCGAAGGTGCGCGGCTGCGAACTTGATGCGCTTCCGGACGCAGCATGTGTAGAGCAGGAGGAGGAGCGCACAGAGCCCAAAGACAATGGCGGGCCAGTAGTAGAACTTCGAGCCGGCGTCGTACGCCATCTTGGTAAAGACGTACGCTGCGACGACATTGAGCGCAATGATGAGGCCGAGTGCGAGCCAGATGAGCACTTGCGCGGCTGCGATCATGACGGCGATCCAGACGAGCGAGAGGCCCATGGCCGCAAAGCCGCTCACGAGCACGTATTTGAGCAGCACTTGGACGCCCGAGTTCGTGCCAAGGTCCTTCACTTTCGTCGCGTCAATGAACTCGTCGCCGTAGTTGCCAGCGAAGAACACGGTGAGTATGACGACGCCGAGAAAGACCGCGAGGAAGAAGACGTCGTTGCACTCGCGCGTGGGCTGGAGGAGTCCATCGCCAGTGTTGTAGCTGGTCGCTGTGGCGCCGTCAGCTGACTGCTGCTGTCGTGGGCTGCGCTGCTCATCCTGCGAGTAGTGCATTGTGCGCGCGTACGAGCGGGCTGGTGGAGCCTGGTGGTGGTGGTGGTGGTGGTGCAGAAGGAGGAGGACCACGTGAGCGCGTGGAGCCAAATCCACAAGTGGGCAGAGCCCTTTTTGATTGAAAAGGGCATGACGTGAAAAGTGAAAATGATTTACATGTCCAAGGTGGAACATTTGTATTCCTATACCCTGTCTGTTTAAATGAGAGTAATTTACTTGACAAGTCGTATTTGCCTTTTTGAATCAATATATCATGCTACAGAATGTCCATGTGATTTGAAAGACTAGAATGTTGATTCAAATGGGTGCATGATTCGCATGATTTTCAGTGGCGTATGACACGCCACAAAAACATCCAAATGGATTTTCGGATGTGCCATTCATGCTCTACCTCAACCACTTGGTTGGTGCCTCTCACGTCCTGGACGTGTGGCTCGCACATGGGGAGGAATTTCCACAGTTCAGTACATATGTACTGATTCCTGCCCAAAACGCCTGCAATTATCATCGAGTTATAGGTTCGCATACGAACTTAATGCGAACAAAAATAAAAGTGTTGGTGGGATCATACAGTCCCCGACAGTGGTTTGTGAACATGGACATATTTTAGACTGTCGGAATCAAAACTCGTTTTTTCGTATTCAAAACGTGCTCAAATGAAGCCAAAACGATTGCGGATCGAACTCACCAAAAATCGATCGATTCCGCCAAGTAGTTTTTGCTCTGTGCTCAGGTAACACTTTTGAGAGGGTTACATGAATCGTGAACATAAAATAC
>JAASFJ010001125.1:0-11721 GCA_023333755.1 Globisporangium uncinulatum
CGCGGTCGTGCGCATGGCCAAGCAGTACTCGGAGGAGCTCACGCCCGAGACGGAGCTGCTGAGCGAGCAGGAGCTGAAGGACAAACAAGACGGCGTTGACGAGTAGATTAGATGCGAGTGCGTGTGTGTATGTGTGTGTGTATGGTTCTCGTCTCTCTTGTATCTGTGTGTTCACGTGTCGGCTGGTAGTTGGTTAGGGAGTACCAGAGTGCCAACGCACCCGCACACGAGCCCGCACACACATACACAGCTGCTGCTGCAGGTGACGAGATAGTACCAACATTGTATTCAAGATAAGATTGCGCGCGCCTTGCGGTGTCCTCGTGAGCAGGAAGCGTCAGGATGCGCATGGTAGAAGCGGCGGTCGGACGTGGGCTCGTCCACGACCATGTCGTCGAAAGCTGGGTCCAGACTCTGCTGCTGCGGCGCGCTCGCTTCCAACAGCAGAGTTGAGACGTGAGCTGGATCAGTGTGCGTGGTACTCGCTACTCCTAGCTTGGCAGTGGAAGGGAGGGACCTATTGGAAGGCGGTACCACCACCTGTGCCGCAAGTTGTGCGCCAGGTAGTAGTTGTTGTTGGAACTCAGTATCTGACCCGCGACCAGCTCATATTCAAGAGGACCGTACTAGTACGATTCCTGTAGACATCCTGTAGAAATGCTACTCCTTCTTCCTAAAGCAAAACCTTGCAGGGAACTGTCCCAGGATGAGGTCTGGTGCGACTCTTTGAGAAGCGAAACGACGAGTGTTGAAACGCTGCTTTTGGCTCGCAGTGCATGTTGTGGACCCGTGCCCCAGCCCCGCTGTCCGCCGACTCGAACCGCCAGCAGCAGCAACAGCAGCCCCGACGACCAACTGTCGAGTGACACGTAACACTCGAGGTGTATAGACCACAACTGTGTCTTCGGATCGACAGCTTCAATGGGGTGCGGCGCGTCGCTCATCCCAAAGCCAGAGCCTGCAGCAGCGAAGGTGGCACCGCTCGCTGGCCCGGGCGCCAAGTCAACGCGGTCTCCGCTCACGAAAGAGCAGATCAACAGTCGCATCGTGAGCTCGCCCAAGCCCGTCAAGTCCAAGATCACAGACAAGCTCTCAATCCAGTACTCGTATGTGTCGCAGCGCGGCTACTACCCCGATGGTGGGTTGCGTGTTCGCGTTTGTATGGAGCTATGATTGTGTGCTGTGTGGAGTCGTCGTTCCTTCTCTCGACGTTCCGAGTGCACGATCGAATGAGCCGAAGCGATACACGTGCTGACGAATCGCCCGCTCTCTTGCGCAAAGCTCTTGACAAACCGAACCAGGACAGCTTGACGATCATTCCGGCGTTCAGCGGTGACGAGTCCAAGGTATTCTTTGGCGTCTTTGACGGCCACGGTACGACCGGCGACCTGTGCGCGACGTTCGTGAAGAAAGAGTGTCCCGAGCGGCTGATCAAGATCCTCGAGAAGAAGAACTCGTCGTTCCTCGAAGCGTACTCCAAGTCGTTCGAGGACACGAACGCCAAGCTGCACGCGTCCCGAATCGACGACAGCTTAAGCGGGACGACAGCGATTTGCATGTTCCTCGACAGCGACATGATCCACGTCGCCAATGTCGGGGACTCGCGCGCTGTAATCGCGACAATGAGCGACGGCAAGTTGGTAGCGCAGCCGCTCTCTGTCGACCAGACGCCGTATCGCTCGGTGCGTGGAGGCTACTGCTCTAGTATGGGAGAGGGTCGGGATCGGCGATGATTGGTGGTGGAACTAACGGAACCTGTGGTGGTGCTGACATGGTGACTGCTAGGACGAGCGCGAGCGCGTGCGACGAGCTGGAGCGCGCGTGCTCACGATGGACCAGCTCGAAGGGATCGCGCCGATCCACGATGTATGTACGCCCTCACACTGAGATCAACAGCGCATTGATGTCTAAAGGTGTGGCTGAATTGGTATCCCGTCCTGCTATTGCTACTGCTGCTGACAGAACTGGGCTGCGAATCTGAACGACCAAGTCGACGAAGATGGCGACCCGCCTCGGATCTGGTCGCCGTACGGCGCGTTCCCTGGCACAGCATTCACACGGAGCATTGGCGACGAGATCGCCGAGACGCTCGGTGTGATCTCTGTGCCTGAGATCACGTCGCTGCAGCTCACAGAAGACGACCGGTTCGTCGTGATTGCAAGCGACGGTGTCTTTGAGTTCCTCACGAGCCAAGCAGTGGTCGACATGATCGCGCAGTACGACGACCCGCTTGAAGCGTGCCACAAAGTCGTCGCCGAGTCCTACCGCCTCTGGCTCACGTACGAGCTCCGGACTGACGACATTACGGTGATCTGCATCCGCTTCAAGTTCACAGGCGGCGACGCGTCAGCGAAGCGGATGCCTCGCCAGAAGAGCGACTCGCGCCTTGGCCAGCAGCTCCGTCCAGTGCGTCGTGGGATGTCGAAAGAGAAGCGGCGGGCGCAGATGCGCAAAGACATGGCCCAAATGGTCAAAGAGGAGGACTTGGCGTACAAAGTGAGCGATCACATCATCCGAAAGACACCCGAGCAGCTCGCGGTCCTCGAGAAGATCACGAAAGGGAACTGGCTGTTCCGACAGCTCACGGGCCCCCAGAAAGACGACATCTTTGCCGTCATGGAGCGCATTGAAGCCCGACCGGGGGACACGATCATCAAACAGGGCGACCCAGGCGACAAGTTCTACCTCGTGGAGTCAGGGAACTACCAAGTGATTGTGCGCAACGACGACGACGACGGGAAAGAGAGCATCGTGCACACGTACATGGAGAAGGAGCAGCAAGAGAACCAGTACGCGTCGTTCGGCGAGCTCGCACTCATGCACAACAGTCCACGGTCGTCGTCAGTCGTCGCGCTCTCGAGCGGCGTGCTCTGGGGCATCGACTGCCGCGCGTTCCGTCGTGTCTTTATCAAAGCGCCGACGTCTGTGCTCGTCCAGACGCTCAAGAAAGTCGACGTGCTTAAGACGCTGACCCAGTCCCAGCTCGAGCGGCTCGCAAACAACCTGTCGGAAGTCACGTTCCAAGACGGCGACTACATTATCAACCAAGGCGACGTTGGGAATACGTTCTACGTGATCCAAGAAGGGGCTGTGATTTGCACGATCTGGGAAGACGACGGCGGCTCGAAGCGCCGGACGTCGCGCGAAGTCCTCCGACTCAAGAAGAACCAGTACTTTGGCGAGCGTGCGCTGCTGAACGACGCACCACGGGCTGCGAACGTCATCTCGGTCGGTCGGACAAAGTTGCTCCAAGTCGGCCGGCGTGAGTTTGAAGAAGTGCTCGGCTCGCTCCAAGACATGATCGAAGCCGACCGACAGCAGCGAGAGGCGCGGCACAACTTTGAAACTGCAGTCAAGAACCTCATCTACAGCCCCACCGTGCGCCGGAACTCGATCGTGCTCGGACCGCTGCGGCCACAGGACCTCAAGTTCCGCTGCGTCGTCCAGTCGACAGACTTTGGCTGCCTCGCAATCTTCCAAGGCGTCGCTGAGATGCAGCGGTTCTACACTGTGAACGTGTTCTCGCTCAAGCAAGTGAAGCACGAGAAGAAAGCCGACGAAGCCGCCAAGTACGCGACGATCCACAAGACGATCCGGCTCGACACACCGCTGATCCCTGAGATGGTGACGACGTGGAAGGACGAGAAAGCGTTCTACATGTCGTTCGACGGCGTCATGGTGACGGAGCTCGCGTCGCTGCTCGCAGACGAGAAAGAGACGCGGTTTGACGAGAAGATTGCGCGCGTGTACGCGGCCCAAGCGCTGCTCATGCTCGAGTACATTCACTTTGCCGGCTTTGCGTACCGCAACCTCAGCAGTGACAACATCATGGTGGACTTGAAAGGCTACCTCCAGCTGCACGACTTTAGGTGCGTCTGTATGTGGAACGGACGGACGGACGCTGATCCATCCATCGGGTCGTAACGTGCTGTGTGTTCTTCGTGTGGCAGGCATATGAAGAAGCTCCCCGATGAGACGCGGACGTACACGATTTGTGGGACGCCCGAGTACATGGCGCCAGAGATGGTCTCTGCGCGCGGCCACAATGCGAGCGCCGACATTTGGGCCCTCGGTATCTTACTGTACGAGATGCTGTGTGGCAAGACACCGTTCGCAGTCAAGGACGAAGGGCTGACGGACAAGGACGTGACGATGGCGACGTACTCGAAGATCTCGCGGCACCAGAAAGACAGTCTCGAGTTTTTGCGCGACGACCTCTCGAATGAGGTCCAGGACCTCATTCGACAGCTCTTGAATCCGTTCCCAGATGCTCGGCTGGGCGGACAGAATGAGGTGGACATTACAAAGGGCGGGTCAGTGGTCCGCGGCCACCCGTGGTTCGAGTCGGTGGACTGGATCGTGTTGGCGTCCAAGACAGCGCCGTGTGAACACGCGGAGCTGATGCAAAAGCTCCTCGAGGAGCAGTTGGCGGCCGGGACAGAGATACCCGAGATGGAGCGGTGCCTGGGCGAGGTCGAGTGGCTCGAGAACTTTTAGCCGCCGCCTCTTGCTCTCTCTTGTCGTGTGAATGAGGAAGAGGAAGGCGAGGGTAATGACAGCGGATCCATAGATCGCTTCATTCTGCAGTACAAGCACCGGTATGCAGGACAGGACAACCCAGGTACATCTCGAGCAACAGCTGCCTCGTGTCGCTTCAAGTCTGTATTACGCTTTCGCTCCGCTAAACTCCGCTTCTGTGCTACAGTACATTGTTACTTACATCACTATGGAGATCTTTTTCGTGGTTCAGCGATTTCGCACTTACGCGAGTACGTTTGCCGCACTTTAGCGGACCGCACACACGGCTCGCTCCAAAACCGCTTGAGAACAAGTCGACACCTCAACCTCAAGTCTCTCGCTTGCTCGCTCGCTGTCCACAGCGCTGCTGGCAGGTAGGAGGAGCAGTTCGAGCTCCAAGCTCCATAGCTCCGTAGCCCCCCGAGCTCCATAGCCCCTCCACGAACACAGGGCCACCGTCTGAACCACTCACCACTCAGACACACCACACACACAATGCTGCAGCGTCTACGCCACGCCGTTGGCTGGGGGATGCCGGCGCCGCCGCCCGGCACGCGCATCGACTTCCAAGTGTGTGCGCCGCTCGGCCACGGCCAGACGCTCTACATCGTCGGCGATCTGCCGGCGCTCGGCGGCTCGACTGCGTGTGTGCCGACGCCAAACACAAGCAGCACATCTGGCGGTGAAGGCGGACTCGCACTCGTGACAACACCCGACTTGTACCCGATCTGGTACAACCTCGAGCCAGTGGTCGTGCCTGCAGGCGCGACACTCCGCTACCGCTACGCGATCTGCTCTGGAAACCGCTTCCTCCGCTACGAAACGATCGCTTCTGTGGCTGGGGAAACCGGAGCCGCCCGCGTGCTCCAGCTCGGCACGGACTACGTCCAGACGCAAGACACGCTTGACGCACTCGATGGCACAACGGAGCGTGGTGAACGGGACGCGCCACAGTCCGGCGGCTCGCTCTGGGGGATTATTCCGCGCCTGAGCTCTGGCCAAGCGTTCGTGGACCGGCGGGCAACTGACAACGAAGAGAACGGTGCTGGCAACACGCGGTCCTTGTCGTCGAAGGCGCCCAAGTCAGCCAGTAACTCGAGCAAGCGCCTCGGCCGTGCGTTCGCAGAGACGATCCCAGAAGAAGACGCACAGGACGAGAGCGACAGCGTGACGACAGCACCTGAAACAGAGACGCAGGCCGCACCACAGGCACAGATGGACACTGACAATGACGTGGCGATGGCGCCGCCGTCCGAGGACTGGCTGCCGCCGCCGCCGCCGTTCGTGAACCGCAGCTTCAGCTTGGGCGGTCTGACGAGCAGCAGCCACCACCACCACAGTAGCGGACCCGCTACTGGAGGCACCGGCCCGCCGTTTGTGTCGCCGCGTGTGCTCGACCGTGACGCAAGCCACACGAGCAGCGTCCAGTGCTACAGTCCAGTGCTAAACCGAGCGCGCACGTACTCGGACGAGTCGATCAAGTCGCCGCAGAACGTGACGATTGAAGCGACCGACGGCGTGATCATTGTCGTCTACCGCTTGCCCGTGCTCGTGAAGCGGACGCTGGACGGCGAGTACTTGATCGAGTGGGAAGACGACAACCTTGTGTGCCCGTCGGGGCTCATGAAAGACGCGACGAGCGACTCGCACTTTGACCGTGTCAGCTCCATGCGGCTCACGTGGGTCGGCACGGTCCACTGCTCGTCCGTGATCCCACGCGAAGACGAAGAGCGCTTAGCACGCCAGCTTGAAGCGTTCCACTGCGTCCCTGTGTTCCTGAACAAGGCGCTCGCGCAGACGTTCCACGACTTTTGCTACGGCACGCTCTGGCCGATCTTCCACAACATTGTCGACATTTACGGCCGCCTCCCGAGTCGCTGGTGGAACCCGAATCAGCAGAAGAACGCGTGGTCGTCGTACAAGAACGTGAACCGGATCTTTGTGAACAAAGTCATTGAAGTGTACAACGAAGGCGACCTCGTGTGGGTCCACGGGCTCCACTTGCTCGTCGCGCCGTCGTTCCTGTCGCGTCGTTTGCCGAGTGTGAACGTTGGGTTCTTTCTGCACACACCGTTTCCGTCGTCGGAGATCTTCCGGACGCTCTCTGTGCGCTCGGACTTGCTCCGTGGGATGCTCTCTGCTGACCACATTGGGTTCCACCTCTACGAGCACGCGCGCCACTTTCTTACGAGCTGTCGCCGCATCCTCGGCCTCAAGTACAGTGCGCAGCCGGGCGGGTACATTGGCATCGAGTACAATGGCCGCATGGTGATGATGACGATCAGCCACATTGGGATTGAGCCGCCGTTTCTCGAGATGGTGCACCGGAGCGCCCAGGTCGTGGCCGACACACAGGCGCTCGTCGACAAGTACGACGCGGAGAACCGCACAATGATTGTAAGCGTCGACCGCGTTGAGCGGCTGAAAGGGATTCTGCTCAAGCTCGGTGCGATCAAGAAGTTCCTCGAACTTCACCCGGAGTGGGTGACAAAGATCCAAGTCGTGCAGATTGGGATCGTAGACTGGTCGAACCCGTCGGAGGAGAAACTCGGCTTGCAGACAGAGCTCCAGAACTCGGTGCGCAAGATCAACGAGCTGTTTGCAGAAGGACGCACGCAGCCAGTCGTTGCGTACTTTGAAGTCGAGAACACAGACCTCGCATCACGATTGCCGCTCTGGCGCGTCGGCGACATTCTCCTCACGACGTCAGTGCGCGACGCAGTGAACCTGTACCCGTTCGAGTTCATCTACGCGCACGAGCTCAAGAAGAAGCCAGGCGTTGTGATCGTGTCCGAGTTCTCGGGCAGCAGTCGTGTGCTCACAGGCAGCATTGGCGTGAACCCGTGGAAGCGCGAAGAGATTGTGCGTGCGATCGACCGCGCAGTGAACATGTCGGCCGACGAGTGCATTGCGCGCCACAAGAAGGACCTCGAGTACATTGCGACGAACTCCCGGACGACGTGGGCCGAGCGGATACTCGTGGACTTGAAGCGCACAAAGAAGTATGCTGCCGAAGGTGAACACATGGGCTACGGGCTCGGCCTCGGCTTCCGGATGCTCGAGTTCAACGCAGGCTTCAAGATGCTCGAGACGGAAGCAGTCGCGAAAGCGTACCGCACGAGTTTCCGGCGCGTGATCCTACTCGACTATGGGAACACGCTGACGCAAGAAGAGCGTGGCGCGCACGACTTTACCAAGTACCTCCAGTGCAGCTCGGACCAAGCGCTGGACGCACCGACCGTGCTGTCGAAAAGCGACGCACCGGCTGCGTCTCCTGAGCTCCTGTCGTCGCTCTCGCTGCTGTGTGCGGACCCGCGCAACACTGTGTTTGTCTTGAGCGGGAAAGAGCGCGGCGACTTGGAGAAGACGCTCGGGTCGGTCCGCGGCCTCGGGCTCGCAGCAGAGCACGGGTACTTGTACAAGTGGGGCGACTCGCGGAACGGCGCCGGCGCGTCGGACGACGTCTGGCTATGCACGAAAGACAACTTTGACGACTCGTGGAAGGACCTCACGCACTCGGTTATGGACATTTACACGCAGCGCACGCACGGCACGTACATTGAGCTCAAGGGGAGTGCGCTGTTGTGGCAGTTTCGCGACGCGGACCCAGAGTTTGGACAGCTCCAAGCGAAAGAGCTGCACGACCAGCTGAACCAAGTGCTCGAGCACTTTCACGTCGAAGTGATTACAGGCACGGACTACTTGGAGGTGCGTCCGGAAGGCGTCGACAAGGGCGTGATCGTGGACCGGATCCTGTCGACGATCGAGTCGACGAGTGGCAACTACGTGGACTTTGTGCTGTGCGTGGGCGACGACTCGTCGGACGAGTTTATGTTCCAGTACCTCGAAGACACACGGAGCCGCCCTAAGCTCTTTACTGTGACTGTCGGGAAGAAGCCGAGCGCAGCCAAGTACTTTGTGAACGACGTGGACCAAGTGAAGGAGATTCTCCACTCGCTCACGAAGCTCTCGACTGTGGCGAACCGAAACCTCTCGATGAACGACTTGCGCTTGCTGGACCGCAACCGCCCGACCTCGTACGTGCTGTGTTGGGAGCGAAGCGTTGCTGTGTGGATGTGTGATCTAACGTGCTGTCGTGTGTGTATGCGACCACAGAGCGGACTTGTTCAACTCGTTTACGACGCGGTTGTCGGGCACGGGCTCGGACTACCGCAGCGAGGGGAGTTTCGAAGGCATGTCGGCGTCGCCGTTCTCGAGTCTCGCAGGTGCGACAGCGCCCGCGTCCGAGAACGGCGGACTGCCTCCTCGCTCGGCCAAGCACTCGATGTCGATGAGTGCGCTCTCGAGCGTCGCAAACTCGTTCCCAGCGACGTCGGCGACGTACGAGCAGTACTTCAGCAACATTGACGAGAGCGAAGAGGACGACCAGGGAGGCATCTTTTTCTAACTAACTTACGACGACAACGACACGAGCACCACCAACACACACACACACGACAGCCGACAAGCGTCTGTTGGTCGTGTGCGGTCGAGTGGGTGGTCGAGCAGACGGGCGGTCAAGCAGCGTACTGCGCTTTCATCGGCTGCCGCGACGAGGATCCACGAGCAAGCAAGCAGACGACGACTAGCGCCACCCGACGAAATCAAACCCAGCTACCTCCCAGAAGAGTGATGGACTCGTGTGGTCTGTCTGTGTGTGTCTCTCGTATGCGGGTGGATGATTGGGTTGCGTCCCAGAGTGAATGGATCCTACCTAGTGCGATCGGCTCGTCCGCTACCTTCTCGCGACGCGCTTCATCTCTTCTTGTAGTGCGTCCTCTGCGTCGTTCCCGGCTGCCGAGTCGATGAAGCGCTCCTGGATGTCGGGCACCGCAGCGTGCTGGTCGCCGAACGCGTAGTCCTTCATCACGGCCGTGTTCCAGTCCACGCTCGTGAACACGAAGCCGTTCGCTTTGTCGATCGCTGCGATGAGCTTCTGGAGACTCTGGCCGTCTTCGATCTGGAGCGGGAGGAAGCTCACGAGGCTAAAGTCTTCAATCACATCGATCAGCGCTTCGTTCATGCGTCGGAAGCGCTGCTGCAGAGCAGTTGGTGGCCGTCGGTACGGCAGGTCGAGCGTTGCAGCCCCACTGCTGCCGTCTTCAATGTCGTCATTCTGGTCGTCGAGACGGTCAAGGAGGTACCGGAGGTCGAGGACGTCAGTGTAAAAGTCGAGGTTGAACGCTGCGACAGCACGACAGAGAGTGGGGGTGATGGTGGCGCTCACTCGTTAGTCGCCGTAAGTGTCGACATTTCCCGTCTCTCAGCTTGGCTCGCTCACTCCCATACGCACCGAGCTTGCCGTACTGCTGCATGAGGTCGATCTTGGACAGCACGTTGATGTGCGGCAGCTCGAGCCGCACCATGGACGAGAGGCTCAGGAGCACGACCGAGACGAACTTGGCGCTGTCGGTGCAGTGGTGCGCGTCCACCAAGTGCACGACCGAGAGCTGCCAGATACACAAGAGAGAGAGGCGATCGACCTCCGTGAGATGGGGAGGGTGACTGTGGCGTCGCAACGCTGAGAACGCCGTACTACCTTGTAGTTGAGCTTTTGGAGCTTCTGCAGAATGTTGTACACGCTCGACTCGTGCGTGTAGAGCTCCACTTGGCCAGGAAAGTCAAAGAGCACGTACTTGCCTTCGAGCGCCTCGAGCTTCTCCTCGAGCCAGTCAAAGTTGTGGTCAATGTAGTTCATGCAGTACACGAGCCCTGCAGTCGCAGCAACCATCTCACACGTCTCGAGTGAGTGAGGTTCCACACAGCGTCAACATTAGCTGCTCGCTGCTGCTCGCTACCAACGAACGCACCGCCGTTCGGTCCGAGCTCCAGCTCCTCCATGACGTTCTCGAGTGACACCATCTCGGCAATGTCGATCGCTGGCTCGTACGTACACGCAGCAAAGACAGCAAAGCCGACAGCACCCAGAGAGCGAAGTAGAGCACGTGGGCAGCACTGCAAGCGAGTCAAGGAAGCCACTGGGTAACCGATACGTGCGCACACGCATGCAACAGACAGCTCAGGCAAGAGCTATTGACACCAGAGTGTCGAAAACACACAAACGCGGAGAAGGATATGGCAAGTGCTCGTTTGCAGGATCCATGTTCACGATCGCTGTCTCGCGGCCGTTCTGCTGCAGGAACTGCTGCATGCCGTTGCAGTACGTTGTCTTCCCGGAGCCCGGCGGTCCGAGGACCATCTGCGCGAACGGCATGGTGTCGAAATGAAGGATGGTGGGAGTTCTTGACAGGGTCACAAATGTAAAAAATAACGACAGTTGCAAATGAGCGTTTGATTAGGAAAACTCTCTCGTTTTGATACAGGAAATCAGTTTTGATAGTAAACCTCTCTCTTTTGATAACTCTCTCGTTTGATAACTCTCTCATATGAAAACTAACTCTCTTGTTTGATAGGGGAAATCAGTTTTCTCTTTCGACCGAAAAGACGCCAAGACATTCATTCCGATTCCGCACCCCCATCAAATATGGCAGTGCGGAATCGGAATGAATGTCGCATACAAAAAACAAGTCAAACGCGAAAAGCTTTCCGATTCGCCTAAAAAAGGAGTCGGAGTACAGTGAACGTTGGAGCTATACGTGTCTGCCTACAATAGGACATTTGCGATTTACATTCCTAGCCAGTGCGTTTCAGAGAATTGCACAGAATACATGGCATACTGAACGCGAGTCTATTTTGACCTCGGCGTCATCGGATTCCGGGAGCGCACGCCTTTGACGTCGAGCTCCCCCTTCCACGCAGCAGTGACTTTTCTGGCGTGCCGCAACAAGTCGCGGAGGTCGCATCCGTTCGCGTACCAACCGCTTTACCGGTTTCCCTACCGGTTTCTATACCGGTTCCAGCATCGGTTTCCCTACCGGTTTATCTACCGGGTATAGTACCGGTTATAGTACCGAGTACAGTATCGGTTGTAGTACCGGTTACAGAACCGGCTACTGTAGCCGGTTTACCTACCGGTTACAGTAGCGGTTACAGTAACGGTTACAGTAACGGTTTTCCCACAAGCGACCACTTCTGCTCCAAGCGCTCAACCGAGCTACACCCCACGTCCGGACGCTCGACTTCCTATTGAGATCATCTCCCCTGCCGCTTTCTACGTGCGTGCGAGGGGGATGAAGGTGTCTACTGTCGCCAAGCTCCTACGCGCGCCGCCGTCTACATTGCGCAAAGCTGTGCAGCGTTGTA
>JAASFJ010001126.1:0-11702 GCA_023333755.1 Globisporangium uncinulatum
AATTCGTCCGGCCATAATCTGCTCCTTTTGTTGAGTTAGCCAATCAGTATTGCGACTATCAGCAATTTCGACTTTTGATTGGCTATTTCTGCTTTATCCGCCATTATCTGGTTGTGGGCCATAATCTGGTGCTTTACCTTACTTCGATTTCACCTCTGCTGGGCTCACTGTCATGACCGCCAACGCCAACGCGACGCTCGACACTGCGATCCACGCGCCGCCCCAGAAGCGCGACGTGATCCTCACTGGTTTTGGCAAGTTCGGCGACATTGTCAGTAACCCTACGACCGCCATAGTGGAGGAGATCGCGGGCGACGCCAACGTCACGCACGCACTCGTGCTCGAAGTGTCTGCCGCTGGTGCGCTGCTTTGCGTGCCCTTGGGGAGGGGTGTTTCGACGACTGCCTAACCCTAACCGTCCCAATGGACTCTCGACAGGATCGCTGGACATGCTTGCGCCTCTGCGCAAGCTGGCGGAGGTAAGCGCTGGATACCAGTCGCGCTCTCGGAGCTCAAGTGGAAGTTCAGAGCCTCACTGGGATTGAATCCCTGCACGCGAACAACAGGAAGCGAACCGGCCGTGTATCTTTCTCCACCTCGGCGTAGCTGCCAAAAGCACGCACTTTGCACTCGAGCGCTTCGGCTACAACCTCGCAGACTTTCGTATCCCAGACGAGCGCGGCTGGGTCGCGAGCAATGAGGTGATCAGCGCAGACGAGGACGCGGCGCTGCCGACTGCGCTACCGCTGGACGACCTTCTTGCAGCGCTCGAGCGTGAGAACGCGAACGCACGCATCTCGATCGACCCGGGCCGCTACATTTGCAACTACGTCTACTTCCACTCGCTCCAGTGGGTCAAGGCGCAGCAGAGCGCGGACGACGGACGACCACAGGTGCGGGGCACTATGATAGGAAGTCAACGAGGGCTTGGAGGCCGCTGGACTTGCGCTGACATTGGCGATGGCGCAGCATTTCGCATTGTTCCTGCATGTGCCGCAGTTCTCCGAGATCACACAGGACGAGCAGGTGCGCTTCGTGCGCCGCCTTGTGGAGCTCGTGTCCGAACTGTAGCTTCGCAGCTACAGCACGGGACTATACGTCGACTGGAATGCGTGCGTCCTCCTTGTGAACTCCACTGTAGTTCTTTCTCCACCTCGAGTTTGTCTTGGGGTGAGCTGCCTTGAGTCGCTGTAAACGAGAAGCTGAGCTCGGACCTGGACATTGCAGTGCTCTCTGGTCATGCGTCACATCTGCCTCGGTCAAGGACTACTTACAGAAGCGATGGTCACTTCATCCAGCTCCAACGTATCATCACCAGCTGATGGCAGTGTGGGCGATAAGTCAGCGAGATGCCATCAAAGCTCATCAAGCACCACGCAAATGGACCCTCGACTCGTACCAATGTGGTGATAGGCTGCTGGCGGCCCTGAAGTGACACCGCCAGCCGCAGACTCGTCCTAACTTTCCAACTCCCCACCAATACACACCATACATGAGCAACCTCAAGTTGGGTCGCTTAGCGTATCCACCACATGGTTCCTATTCACCAGCGACCCCATCTCGGAAGGTTCTTCACCACGCAGCGGCAACTATCGAGATGATTGAGCGAACTGCTCAGCCGTTGCTTCAGCTCTCTCACGCTAGTCGCGAGTCTCAATTGCCGCAGCACGCTGGCCACACCAAGAGGCTCATTTCGACGTTGAGCTGTTCTGCTGGTCGCTCGCCCACCTCGTCTTGGCTCACCTCACGCAACTCTCGCAAGTCTTGTGGGTCGGTTCGTATGGGGAGTATGGTGTCCTCTACTACGAGCTGTGTGCTCTCGTAGACGCTTCTCCGGCCACTCGGTGTGCTACTGCTCTTCCACGCACTCTTCCGCGGACGATTACTAACAACGATAGCAGTTGTGGAATAGCTTCGCCGATGGCTCGAGCTCAGCCCAGCGCCGGACAACGCACACGCGTCGCAATGCATTCGAAGAGCTCAGTTTTTCTCACTCATTTCGTGAGACAGGCTCAGGCTCAGCAGTTGGCTAGAGTGCACTTTGCTTGGAGCGAGGAGGGAAAGACACGAGGTGTTGTTCATGCGATGTTGAAGCCGATCGTTTCAGCGTTTCATTGTGAAGATTGCGAGAAAGCGCCGGTGTCTGGATCTCGACGTGGTCACTCCCATGCTGAGCTCGCTGCCCTCCGAAGCTCGAGGGCAGTCGCTAACTTGCGTCACGTCGGCACTGCGGCTCGGAAGGTCATTGAGCGAAGAACGACACGACATACACACCCAGCACTGGAAACGCGTTGTGTTGCGTTGATCGAGACGATGAAGTCTTCAGCGCTCGGTCTGGCGTGCGTGTTTGCGCTCGGGTTGCTCTGCGCACCGATGGCTGGTGCGTGCGGTCCGCGCGTCCGCAAGTCGTACGACCGCCTCACTGTGGACGAGAAGCGACTGTACCGCCGCGCGCTGCAGAAGTCGATGGACGCGGGCTACTACATCAAGTTTGTCGAGATGCACACGGAGAAGATGTCGGAGATGGAGGCGCACCGCGTGTGCATGTTCACGTACTGGCACCGCTACTTCCTGCTCGGCTTTGAGAACATGCTGCGTAGCCTCGGCCCCGAGTTCGAGTGCGTCACCGTGCCGTACTGGGACCAGATGCAGCAAAACGCGCGCGCCATGACCGGCGCGTGCTCGAGCATGGAGAGCTGCGCGCCGATGATCCGTGATTGGGGCGGTTCGACCAAGGGGGTGAACAAGAACGTCGTGATCAACGGCGTCGAGATCGACGGGTCCATTTGTGTCACTGGCTCGCCACTCGACCGCTTCTGCGAAGCATCGAGTCGCAAGGACGACGCGTGCGCCAAGTGCCTCCCACGCGACAACCTCCAGAGCAAATCGTTCCCTGCCATGGCGAACTACGCGTCAGTCTTCCGCCAGCTCTTTACTCCGCAGAACCTACCAGATGCGAGCAAGAGCGTCGAAGACGGCATGCACAGTGCGTGCTGCCTGCTTTGACAGTGGCTAACCGAGAGGCTGAGGCCGTCTCGCTGACTACTCACCGTCTTGGTTGTCGTTGTGATATGCTTATCAGATGCCATTCACGCAACACTTGGGAGCACAATGGGCACGTTCCAGTCGCCCGCGGACCCGATCTTCTGGTCCCACCACGTACGGAAGTTTCTACTCAGTGTAGTAGCTTCAGTGCTACCACACTGAGTGGTTTGTCCACATTTGACGTCCCACGTTGACCTTGCGATTGCGAATCTGTCGTCGCAGGCGTACGTGGACTTGCTGCTCACGATCTTCCTCAAGTGTCACGCTGGGCTCGGGAAGCTCTCGGACGCGCAGAAAGCGAACAACAAGTACACCTTCGTGTCGTGTCCGCGCCGAGAGAACACGGGTGTCTTCACCGCCTCGTCCAAGGTCACGATGCGCAACGGCGAGAACGGCGTGAACCCGATCCAGGCGAATGCACAAAACAGTCCGCTCTACGCGTTCTTCAAAGATATCCCTGACGAGTACGCGCTGCTCTCGGACATCATCACGATTAGCGGTCCGAGCAAGTACACGTACCAGGTCGGAGGCCTCGTCGGGCAGCTCGCGATGAACTGCGACAAGGCTCCGACAGGGCGACGGCTCGAAGAGCACTCAAGTGGCGGTGCTGCGAACGCTACGCGCTCCAAGTGCGAGTCGGGCTTGAACAGTGACGACGACGCGAAGTCGCCGCCGAGTAGCCCCGAGAACGCACCGTTCCCGGTGGACTCGAGCTACGACAACGACGTGCACGCAAAGAAAGTGATGGCGTGGATGCAGGAAGTGACCGAGTTGCTCCGAAAGCTCCCGGAAGACAAGTCCCGTGAGCCAGTGCCGCACCCCGAAGTGGTCGAGATGGAGCGAATGGTGTGCATGTTCCAGGACCAATGTCGCGGCGGCGTGGCGGACTACTCGGACGAGTTCAAGAAGGCGTTCGGCGTGACGGAGCCGCCACCGTGTAAGACGATCGTGGACGAGATCAACACGTGTCGGCCGCTCCGTCTCGCGAATTGGAAGGCGATGATGGAGAAGTTCTTCCCGTGCAACGTGGCGCTGACTGCAGAGCCGGCCTCCCCTGATGCCAACGAGGGTCCGATCGGGGACCTGTGAACGGGGTGAGTGAGCGCCAGGATAGTGCGTGTCCCGAGCTGAGCACTGCGCATAGTGCACAGTCGTCGATTTGAATATGTATCGAACTCTGAAATTTGTTCTTGTGTCCAATAATAGTACGTGGTCGCACTCGAGTGACTGCAGCGCAGTCAGTTGTGAGAAGGATAGACAAACACAGCGTGAGCGTGTGGTCAAGTGGTGCGCAGTTCGCAGTTGTGATCAACCAAAGGCAAAGACGGCTGAATGCGAAGTGACAGGTGTAATCCTGGATCACTGGGCAGTGGTTTCGATCCCTCGCCACCCTTGAAGCTTGCCACGTGAGCACTGATCCAAGGTGCGTCAGCAACGCGCTCATGTCGGTGCCGACGGAAGCTCGTTCTGGTGCTGGAGCCGACGGTCATGACGACGATTCGCGGTGGACGTACGTGATGGAAGCGGCGCATCCACTGCCCCTAATCGATCTGGACAAGACCGGAGCGTCCAGTGTGTTGTCCGAGCCCCAGTACGCGCGCCTCATCCAGCTCATGCAGCGCTTCTACGTCGTGTTCGGGAAACTCTACCGCGTTGCCGGTGTGCTTATGATGGTGATCGTGTACGTGAGCCGTGACACTGGCATCATACTCGTAGTCCCGACGCTCGTGATCGCAATCCCGGCGATGGTGTGCTCCATTGCGCTGATGAGCACCGACGTCATCCGCATGCTGTCGCGCCAGTACGAGTTCTGGTTCTTCACAATCATGAGCACGATCAACTGGTGCACGATCGCGTCGTTCTACTCTGACATCCGCATGCTCAGCCTCCTGTGCGGCGTCGTCGGCATGCAGAACATCATCCTCCTCGACGCCAACTTCCGCACAGTCGCGAGCGCGCTCCGCAGTGCCGTCACTGTCGCGCCGATTCTCCTCATCCAAGCCACTGCGTGCTTCTTCCGACTCATCGACACGCACGACAGCAACTACCGCATCATTCCGGTCGCCAACGTCACGGTGGCGATCGTGGATGT
Source organism: Globisporangium uncinulatum (assembly GCA_023333755.1). Taxonomy (NCBI): domain Eukaryota; phylum Oomycota; class Peronosporomycetes; order Pythiales; family Pythiaceae; genus Globisporangium; species Globisporangium uncinulatum. Next base: position 5,138 of record JAASFJ010001126.1, read on the forward strand.
GTCGTTCAACACGGCGATCACGCTCTCGGTCTTCATCGCGCGCAAAGCGTACGTCAAGAGTAAGTTCCTGCGTGAAAGCGAGGGCAACCTCCGCATTGTGCGCTGCGTTGTGCTCCGCTCGAAACTACTCTTGCAGCCGATGGAAGCGACCAGCGAGCCTGGCGAAGCAGCACCGATTCCAGTGCCGTACGACCCTGGAGCCCGACGTGGGGCAGCGTCCACTGTCATGCCAGTGCCGCTGGAAAGGTCGCCGGCTTTCGGCCAGCGGCAGCAGATGAAGCTGGCGCCGCTGAAGCTCAAGGCCGTGGACATCCGGCGAACGCTGCTGCCGCGCTTTACGCCCCTCCAAGCGCCGATCTTCCGCGGATGGACAGCGTTCCTGCTGCTGAACGGCGTGTCGGGACTCGTGCTGACCGCTGTGACACTCTCCCACCCGCGTCGTCTCGCGACACTGGACCCTGGCACGTTGAGGTCGCTCCAGCACGAGCGCATTATGGCCGTGTTAGCGCTCGTGACCACGAGCGTGTGCTGCGTCCCGCTCCTGCTCTGCTGCCAGCGCACGCTGCTGCGCGCCCTTGCCACGAACTTTGACGTTCTTTTCTCGTCGCTTCAGTTCGCAGCTGCGATGGTCCTGCTGGCCGACATGGTCCGCTGGGACCACCGTGCACTCGGAGCGCTCGCATGGCTGCTCTGGTTCCACTTGGCGCTGCTGCTGGACGCGCTCACACCGCCTGTGCGCGCGCACCTAGGCGTGCGCAAGCTCTTTGTGCTACCAGTCGTGCTCGGCTCGCTCGCTGGCGCTGTGCTCGTCGCCTACTCGTTCTTCTTTGCAGTTGTGGATGTGTTTGAAGAGCGCACGCTACTGACGTTCAAGCTGCACAGCCACGAGGTCGCACTGCGCACCAAGAGCCTGCTGCTTAACCGAATCTTCACGGTCTCGCTCTGGAGCGCGCGGCTCGTGTGGGAGACCACGTGCTGCCGCGAGAACGAGCTCACGTTCGTGCGCGGCACGCTCGAGTACTACAACCCAATGGAGACGTTCCCGCCGATGCGGGAGCTGCTGCATGTGATGCCAGTCGCACCGTCGACGTTGCGTTCCCCGTCCTCTGCCAGCCGACCGCGGAAAGTACCAGTGCCGCGGATGTCGACCAAGCGCGTGTTCAGCCACCCAGTGCCGCCATGAAGGTTTCCGAGTGATGGTCATAACGCTAATTTTGGAAAAAAGATGGACAAACTTTGTTTCTTTTTGACAAGCGATACAGTAACGCAGAGCTCATGGCGCGGCCGCCGAGCGCGTTGTGGACGCACTTTCGGCGGGACGCGGCCGCCCGGCGCGCCGAGTGCCGCTACTGCCAGCACAGCATGGTCGGGCTCGTGTCGCGCATGCGCCTGCACCTGGCGCACAAGTGTCCCGTGTGCCCCGAGGCTGTGCGCGCCGCCATGCTGGACGCTTCGGACAAGCGCGAGCAATCCACCACCCTCCACACTGCCATTACCAGCACGGATCTTAGAGCCCCAGTAGCCCCAGCGACTCCAACCGCAGCAACAGCAGCAGTAGTAGTAGCACCCACACCAACGAACAAGAGGCCACGGCACCCACACCCGCACCCGCGCCTGCACCTGCCACCGCCCTCAGCGCCGCCCACGAGCATCTCGGCGTCGATCGCAGCGGCAGCAGCCGCCACGTCTCCGCTCCTCGACGACAAACACGATAACTTGGATGTGTATGTGGCCAAAGCCGTGTTTGGAGCCGCACTACCGGTCGCAGCGGTCGAGAATGCAGCGTTCGTGCGGCTGCTCAAGCGTTTGCATCCAGGGTACGAGCCGCCGAGCGCGTTTGCGCTCGCGACGGCGGCGCTCGACCTGGAGTACACTGAGGCGCAGCTCAAGCTCCGCGCTGAGATGCTGGATGCGAGCAGTGTGTGCATGGGCGTCGAGTCCTGGGCCGCGCTCATGAACCGCCCAGTCGTGAGCTGCACGCTCCACACGCCGCGGCCGGGCGTGTTCGCGTTCGAGAGCACAGGCGAGCAGCCGCACTCGGCCGACGTACTGGCCGGCAAAGTCGAGAACTTCATGGCGCAAGTCGGGACTGCCAAGCTCGCGGTCGTCGTGCTCGACACGAGCCCTGCAATGACGCAGGCGCGGCTCGCGCTCGCGGCCAAGTACCCGGACATTCCATTCCTGTCGAGCTGTGCGCACGCGATGAGTGCCATGGTGCACGAGATGCTCGCGCAGCCAGCGATCGCTGAAGCGCTCAGCCACTGCAAGCGGCTCGCGCGCTTCGTGGCGCAGCACCACGTCGCTCGGGCGGCGTTCGCGCGCGTCGCAGCTGAGCAGATGCAGTCGCTCGAAGTCGCAGCGGACCCGCTCGCGGAGTCGGATGACGCACACCCGATGGCGCAGCTTGAGTGCCTCGTGAGCGTTGAGCGCAACCGGCACGCGTTCATGGTGCTGCTCACTGAGAACGACGCGTTCGCAAGCCTCGATGCGCACCTGAAGGCGCGGCTCTTGAGCCCGGCGTTCTGGGACGAGCTCTCGTCGTTCACCGCGCTGCTCGAGCCGTTCCTCGACGTGCTCAAGATGCTGGACGCAGATTACCCGCTGCTCTCGACGTTCTACCACCGCTTCACGCTGCTCTGGAGCCACCTCGAGAAGTTTGACGGGCTCGCGGCCGCGGCGTGCCAGCAGATCATGGCGGACCAGTGGCAGGCGCTCCGGCATCCAGCGATCTACACGGCGTACTTGCTGGACCCGCGGTTCGCAGCGTCGACGCTCTCGCCCGATGCCATGAGCGACGTGCTCGGGTACCTCAAGCGAGCTGTGGGGGCGAGCGCGTTCGCGACCCTCGTCGCGGAGCTCACTCGCTTCACAGGCCGCTCAGGCCTGTTCGCCGACGACGCGATCTGGGAGTCGGCGCAAAAGTGCAGTCCGATCCACTGGTGGAAGGGTTTCATTGGGAGCTCGTGCCCGAACCTCCAGCTCGTGGCGCTCCGCACGCTGCGGTTCCCGGCCGCGTCCGGGCTGCCGCGGAGCAAGCGCGACATGTTTGAGCGCATCGCGAGCCTCAACGCCAAGTTCATGAACGACGAGCAAGCGAGCAAAGCTGCGCTCGTGTACTTTAACGCGAACCAGCCGGCCCCAGGCTTCGAAGACGGCGTCGCGAACGAGACGCTTGTGTAACGATGGACGGCGTGGCGTGAACGAGGACGAAGGCGGTTGGTTGCTTAGTGTTTCTATTGCGCTTTTCTCTCTCATCTTCTCTCGTGGGGTGGGCCCTTGAACTCGTACATGCAACGAGCACGAGCTCCGACACTACGTCTTGGCCGTCCTAATCCTAAGTAGCGCCTATGCAGTCGCTCGTCTTCTCTCTCATTCTCTCTCATTCTCTCCCTCATTCTTGCTCATTTCTCTCTCTCGCACACGCAACCTCGTGTTGCCAGCGCCAACAGCTCTTCCTCTGATCGCCAGGCGCCGGTTCCTTCCAGACGACGACGATGAAGACGACAGCGTCCCCGGCCGCGAGAGTGGGTGCAGGGCCGGCATCGAGCAGACCCTCACTCAGCCCCGGCACACACACGCACGCAGTCCTCGTCTTTCGCCCGGTCGCTCAGGGCCGCTTGCTTACTTGCTGTGGGCGCCGGCATTGCGCTCCCAGACCTTGGCGTCCGACCGCTTCGGGGCCTCCGACGCAGGCACAGCAGCAGCCTTCACTGGCGCCGCTGGCGGGACCACAGGCTCCGACTTGACGACGTCCAGGAAGTTGCGGCCGCCCCATGCGCCGGCCGTCGGGAGCGACTCGTCCACTACGACCTTCTTCGCTTCCGGCGCCGTTTTCTTGGCCACCGCCGGTTTCTTTTCATCCTTGGCTGCCGCAGGCTTCACAGGTTTCCCCTTCTCCGCCGACGTAGGCGCAGCTGCCGCAGTCGCGACCGGCTTCTTCGGCTCCACTGGCGGTGCCGGTGCGCCGTGGATCACAGCGCTCGCAAAGCTGAACACCTTGGGCTTGGCGTCCTTGTTCAATCCCGCCTTCGCGGTCGCTGGTGTCGCGGCCTTGTCCGCCGCCTTGTCTGCGCCGCTCTCTGTCTGCTTGCGCTGCTCGCGTGCCTCCTTCGTGTACTCCTCGCCGTACATCATACTCTCGTAGTCGATCGAGCCGACCGAGTCGCTGCGGATCGGGCGGCCCTGGCGCATCGCCTCGCGGGCCTGCTCGATACTGTACGTGCGCTGGTTGCGCAACAGGTCCGGGTGCGCCTCTGCTGTGAGCGCTGCCGGGTGCGCGTCAAAGTCCATCTTGCCCGCTGGCAACTTGCAGTCGCTCTCGTCCATGTGCTTCACGATCTCCATGATGTCTTCGTGCTGGTACTTGCGCTGGATCGGCGCACTCGCGTCCGGCTTGTCTGCGTTCGCTGGCAGCGGCGGGAAGTTGGACGCGCTCAGAATCGGCTGGCGCTCGGTCGTCGCCGGCGCTGGCTTGTCCGTCTTCTTCGCGGAAGTGCCGCTGGACGCCGGCACCTGCTTCGCTGTGGCGTTTACCGCCTTCTTGCCCTGCTTCTTCGGTGTCGCCGTGCCCTTCGCAGCACTCTCTTTCGCTTGTTGCGGCTGCGGCTGGTGCGACTGCTGCTGAGCGTTACTCCCGCCACGGCCGCCCTGCTGGCGTCCCTGGTGGTGGCCGCCTGCAGCAGCGTTACTGCCGCGGCCGCCGCCCGAGCTGCGCGGCTGCGTATACCGGGTGTCGGTGCCGTTGCTGCCGTTGCTGTAAGGAGCACGCGGAGCTGCTGTCGCCTGGTACTGCACGCCGTAGTGGTTCGGCACGTCGTAGTAGCCCACCGGCGCGGCCCCGTAGTACCCGCGGCCGCTGTACGCGCCGCCAGGCACTGCACCCACCGGCTCAGCCACTTGCGCCGGGTAGAACGACTTGAGCGTGTTCTCCGACTTGAGCCGCGCCTTGATCGCCGTGCCGTTGAACGTCTTGCTGCGCAGCGTGAGCAGCGTGCTCACAGCTTCGTCCTCGGACGCCATCGTGACGAACCACGTGTCGCCCACGTCGCTGCGCACCGACTCGACTGTGCCGCAGCCCATGAAGATCGCCTCCACGTCCGCGGGCGCCGTGGCCGAGGGGATCTCGCGCAGAATGATTGTGTTGCGCTCCGACTTGATGTTCGGCTTGATCGCGTCTTCGCTCGCGTTCAGCGCCACGAGCTGCCACCAGCACCCAACCAGCGCGCGACCGTGTCAGCACGATTCCATTGGTCAGCACATAGTAATCCAATCGCTCAACTCCCCTCGCCGCACCTTGGAATCCTTAACCGCCTCGACGACCAATGCTGCGCTGTCCGTGAGCGCCTTCACCTTCGCAAAGCCCACGATCACGTCCACTGGCACGAACCTGCAGCGGCCACCACCATCCATCCATTCGTTACTATGTGCAGAACAAGGTACCGAGAGCGCGCCAAGAGCTTCGGTTGAACCGCAAAGCAGCAGTAGCTTGTGTGCCTCACATTTGCGAGTTCATGTTGGAGACGAGGAAGGCATCGGTGGCGAGGTTGGCTTTCGAGAAGTAGAACTCCACCTGGCGCTTGATGGCGAGCTTGAGCTCATCACCCACTGGCACAGCGAGTCCGTCAGCGAGAGGTTGTGGGTAGCGCGAAGCATTGTGGACCTAGGGGACGCACCTGGCGCGGCGGAGCTCATGGCGTCTCGGGACTTGTTGACTCTTGGGATCTGCGACGACCACGAATTTCGGCCGAAATCTACTGGCGCGGCGGCTTTTTTGCGAAGGTGATCACACGTGAAAGATTGGTCAATTATTTATGCAAGGCTCTGTGTTTGTGGCTTGCCATGCTCTGAATATCCTAATACTCCGTAATTTAAGCGTTACAATTAGAAAATGATTGAACGCTATTGGAAGGAGAATTTGTGGTCCGAATGTATTTCATTGTAGTGTATACATGCATTGTATACTGTACATCCTTCCGGATCACCTTCAGTATACGGTACATTACTCCTACCGCATACAGTACTGTATATACCGGAATCTAAAGCAACAATATCACCACTGCTCAACATCAAACGTGAAACTTTAGACATCTCGTCAAACCACGCACTAGTACAAGTACAATGAAATGCGCCAAGCTGAGAAAAATGAGCGTTTCTAACACAGTTCGTGAAATCAATCAGCCGCACGTCCATACTTCATGTACACATCCTACTCCGAGTAAGTTACACGGGCAAATTTGATACCCCTCACATTTTGAACAATTTTTATCGGGCCTGTGAGAAGCAAATACTGTGCAGAACTCTCGCGCGCAAAACGACTGGCAGCTCTCCCTCGCCTGCCTTCCTCATCCACTCACTCTCCATTTCAGACAACAATGCCGACATCGACCCGTACGCGCATGACCAAAGGACAGAAATGTTTGCTCCGCGAGCACCACTTGCGACACCCTCACCTCTCCCAGCAAGATCTGGCGCTGTAGTGCGCACACGAGTTTCGGCTACACAAATCGCCGTGCCGCATGACGCTGTACCGCATCCTCGTCGACACCGCCACTACGACAGGCAAACC
>JAASFJ010001127.1:0-11692 GCA_023333755.1 Globisporangium uncinulatum
ACCGCCACGACCACCGCCACGACCACCAAAACCGCCACGGCCACCGCCACGACCGCCACCACGGCCGCCGTCAAAGCCGCCGCCACCGCTGCTCTGCTCACGCGACTTAGCATAGTTCACACGAATGGCGCGGCCGTTCACGTACTCGCCCGCCATCTTGACGGCTTCATCGACCGCTTCAGTCGTCGCAAAGTCGACGTGGCCAAAGCCACGGAACTCGCCCGTCTCACGGTCCGTTGCCAGGCGGCAGTTGAGGATCTCTCCACAGTGGCCAAAGCTCTCACGGATCGAGTCCTCCGACACGTCCCAAGACAGGTTCCCAATGAACACGCTTGTACAGCCCTCTGGCTTCTCGTCAAACTGGTTCTTCTTCTCCGCAGTGCGGATCTTGAGCCAGCGGCCGCCAAAGTCGCCGCCATCAAGCGCCAGACCAGCAGCGACGCCAGCAGCGTCAGCGAACGTCACGAACGCAGTGCCAGACGAGCGGCCGTTCTGCTGCGGCAGACGCACACTCACGACCTTGCCACAGGCAGCAAAGTGCTCCGTCACTTCCTCTTCTGTGGCGGACCACGGGAGACCCGCAACAAAGATCTCGAGACTCTCAGGGGCGACTGCAGCGGCCTCACCGTCGTTCGTCTTCTGCACTTTCGCAGACGACGCGTCAGCGTCCGAGCTTTTGCGCTTCTTCGAGATGATCTTGGGCTCCTCCATTTCTTCGTCGTCCGACGAGTCCGACGAGCTGCTGTCCGACGACGCGTCCGCCTTCTTGGCTGGCGTAGCAGCCGCCTTCTTCGCAGCCGGCTTGGCCGTCTCTTCGTCATCCGATGAGTCTGACGAACTGTCGTCCGACGACTTCTTCGCAGGCGGAGCAGCCGCCTTCTTGGTAGCAACAGCAGCCTTCTTGGTAGCCGGCTTCGCCGGCTCTTCGTCGTCTGACGAGTCCGAGCTGCTGTCGTCCGACGACTCGGCCTTCTTGGCCGGCGAAGCAGCCGCCTTCTTGGCAGGAGCCGCAGCCGCCTTCTTCGCAGGGGTAGCTGCCTTCTTGGCCGCAGGCTTCGATGCCTCGTCATCTGACGAGTCCGAACTGCTGTCGTCCGATGACTCGGACGCCTTCTTCACAGGCGCCGCCTTCTTGGCAACCGCCGCTTTCTTCACTGGAGCAGCCACCGGCGTCTCATCGTCAGACGAGTCCGAGCTGCTGTCCGACGACGCGACCGCCTTCTTCACTGGAGCTGCCGCGGCCGCCTTCTTTGCCACGACAACCTTCTTCTTCTCGTCCTCCGAGCTCGAGTCGGAGCTGGAGTCTGAGCTCGACACGGGTTTGGCCGGCGGCGTCTTGGTCTTCGGCGCTTTCTTGGCCATGGTTGCTAGTGAGTGGTGAGTGGAGGGGGAGGCTGGTGCGGGCGTGGCGAGAGATCGCAAACTGACTGAGCGAAACAAATGACTGGGCGGGGATCGACGCAACTCGAAAAGACGCTTTCAAAACGCGCAAAGATGGTTGGCGCAGGGCCAAACCGAGAGTTTCAACTGGTGGTTGTGTAAATCGCAGATCATGCAAATGCAATGATAGACAGCTTACTAGAATTATTTGCAAAAGTAACCAAGTAAGTTTGGGGTTAGATGATTCGCTGTTAACCAGCAATTTCAACAAGATGGTTCGCTGCGTTAATCGATAGATTAGAGACGTGACAGCGATTGGATAAAATAAAAACAGAAAGATATATAGTGACGAAACCCAGGATAGTATTTTGCAGAACGATTCTCACATACTGAAACGAAGTGACAAGTGCGCTTGCGCCTCCAAGCCTGCTTTAAAAATTTGTGGTGTGTGGCTCACACCCCTCGCGGTGGGTCACACCGTTTTCAGAAGCGCGAAGAGTGGCGTCTCCCAAACCGATCATGAGTCTTGCAGCAGACGCCGCTGTCGTCGCGGCCGCCGTCGCTGCATCGTCGGTCGTGGCCGGTGTGGTGCACGCGATGCCCGATAACCTCGCGGTCGCATCGCCGCCCATGGACGCTGCCATCGCTGCTGCGCTCGTGTCCGCACAGGCGCTCGAGAACAAGAAGCGCCGCTCGCCTTCTGCGTCGAGCGCCACGGGTGTGCTCGACGGGCCAGCGGGCACCGCGTCGCAGAGCAGCACGGAAGAAGACGACATCCACGAGACGCACGAGTTCCCCGAAGAGGATGAGTCGATGCAGGACGTGATGGCGAAGATGAAGGAAGTCACGGACGCGAACGCAGCGCAGTTTGCGCAGTCGCCCGACAAACGCATGCAGCTGTTTGACAGCAAGCGCATGAACCGCGTGTCGTTCAACTCGTGGTTTGAGTTCGACGCATACTTTGAAATGTACATGCAGGACACGTTCCAGCCGTTCCGCATGCGCTCGTCGTGCAGCGTCGAAGCGTACCGGCGCAACCAGCAGAAGGTCATGATGACGAACAAGAACTCGCGCGGCCGGCGCATTGAGTTCCCCGACTCGGCGATCCACCACCACCGGATATACATGTGCACGCACGCGATGAAAGCGCGCTGCCGGGGCGCCACGACGCGACCCGGCCAGAAGTACCGCGGCATTGGCTGCATCGCAAAGATCAACGTCAAGATCAGTCCGTCCGACAACCCGAACAAGTACATGGTCATTGTGACTGACCAGGTGCGTGCTTGTGTGTGTGATTGTGTGTGTGGGAAAGCGGGATGAGTGCGGATTCCGATGGTATTTGTAAACTGACTCTCTCCCACTGGTTTCCTTTTTGCTTTTCTGTTGCGGGGTGGTGGCATCATCGGGAGTGTAGGTCGTGACGCACAATCACCCGATCAGTCGCGAGATCTACGAAGCGTACCCGGACGTGTTGCTGAAGACGATGCGCCGCAACCAGATCGGCGCGACGCTGCTCGGGCGCCAGCCAATGCCCAAGTTTGACACGCCGGCGCAGACGCAAAAGTACGAGCGCACGCTGAACCTGCTGACGCCATTGGCGGAGGCCATGGCGCGCCTGACCGACGACGAGTACGAAGCGCAGCTCGCAGAGCTCCAGAAAGTGTACGCGAACTCGGTCGCGGAGCAGAACACAGTGTGAATAGTGTGCAGAGTGAGGAGCTTCATGGGGAGTTCCATCAGGTGACGAGAGAGGTGCGTGCGAGCGTGAGGGAGAGAGAGAGAGAGCGAGCGAGAGTGAGCATGAGGGTGACGACAGCGTGTGTGAGGAAATGTACTTTCGTGAATAGGTTTGGTACTTCAGCGCTGTTGTTGAAGTCGCTGAGGTTGGGTGCGGATAGTGTCAAAAGTCAGGTGTTCTCTTTTTCTCGCCGCAACGTCGGGATCCGTTTAATTCCGAAAACGAAGCCGCCACTTTGCGAAGAAGCTCGCGAAGTTCGACGTCACACCAGTGCGTGCGGCGTTTGCGCGTGGTTCTCCCCTTCGTTTTCCTGTGGTACCGCACACACGCGAGTGTGTCCCGCTTCCCCCTCACCCGTCCGCTCGTTCACACCCACCGCGCTTGGTGCGAGATGGCCGACGTCGACGTCGCGCTCGCGCCGAACTCGAGCGTGATCCTCGAACCCGCCGAGTCGCTCGCGTTCACACTGCAGCCGCAGACAGCTCCGCAGGCCGTGCTCACGATCCGCAACGTGTCGGAGAGCCGCAAAATCGCATTTAAAGTGAAGACCACGCGGCCGCTACGGTACCTCGTGCGTCCGAACCAAGGCATTCTCGGGCCCAACGGCTCGGCCTCAATCATGGTCATTTTGCAACAACGTGACTGTGACGAGCTCTTGCGGCTCGAGCCGTCGGAGCGCGGGCTCGCGAACGACAAGTTCCTCGTCCAGAGCATCTTTGCAGACGACGCGTTCTACGAGAGCGTAAAGACCAAGTCGGCAAAGGAGATGGCGGACGAGCTCACGAACATGTGGGCCCGCACGGACAAGAAGAGCCTCGCGAACAAGAAGCTACGGTGCCGGTTCGTGCAGCCTGACGAAAGTGGTGGCGGTGGTGGTGGCACTGCTGCTGCAGCGGCGCAGCAGAGCGAGAGCCCGCTCGCGTCGCGTTTCCCGTCCAAGAGCAGCATCTACAGTAGCAGCAACAGTCTGCTGCCTGGGAAGACCGAGACCGTGACAGCAACGCAGGCGCCGTCGGTGCTGCCGAGTGCGGACAGAGAGGTCGCGACGCCTGCACAGCTGACAGCAGCGCTGCTCCAGGAGACAGCAGCTGCCCATAAAGCCGACAGCCCTGTTTTCAAAGTGCGTGTGGACAGACGGACGTGTGCTCCTTTCTCCAGTCGGAGCAACTGCCACTGCTACTGACATATGGGTGTCTTGTCTGTTGTCTATGGATGGTGTGGTGTGGTGTGGGCAGGACCCAATGGCGGACGTGGCAGCGTTGCGGAAGAAGTACGACGAGCTCGTGGCGTTCACTGTGCAGCTCACTGCGCAACGTGACGTGCTCATGACGGACTTGGACAAGACATATCCTCCCAACGCATGCATCGCTCTAGGCGTTCTCTCTCGCTCGCTCGATGTGCTTCTGGCTTCCTTGACCACGCGTGCCGTGCTCGTCATCTCTCTTTGTCTCTATGACTGTGTCTTCTTGGTTGTTTGGCCGAGCACTCGCCAGCTGCTCCAGAAGGCAAATTTAGACGCGCAACGGGCGCGGAAGCTGACTGACGACGCAGCGAGTGGGGCGACGCTGCGCCACCGCAAACCAGGTGGCGCTGCTGCGAACGGGGGCGCCGGCAGCAGCGACGAAGCTGTCGGGCTCAAAGGACACGGGACGAAGGACCCAGCGGTGAGTCAATGGTGGCGATGGTGGCGAGACGACCTGTGCGCGTGTGGGAAGGGAGAGAACTAACTGACTGACTGGTTGACTTCTTCTTCTTGTTTGAAGGCGTTCGGTCTCTTCCACCTCCTCGTGTGCGCGATCATTTTCTTTTTGGTGGGACGCTACGCGTGAGCTGAGGCGCATGGGCGAGAGACGAGAGACGAGCGACGTGGGAGTGCGACAAATGAAGAGGGAGGGACAAGAAGAGAAGAAGAGTGGGCGAGCCGAGTTGAGTCGAGTCGAGTCGCCTGTTGCTGCTGGCTGCTGTCGTCGGATAGAAGGAGGGAATGGCGGTGGTGCGGCGACGATGACGACAGCGACGATGACGACAGCGACAACGACGACGACAACGACGACGACAACAGCGACGACAACGACGATGACGACAGCGAGCGCCAGGTCGGAGCTGCCGAAATTGACTGCGTTTTCCATTCTATCGTCTCGTCACTCGCCTGCCTCGTTCTCCCTCCTACTGATCCCCTCTCTCCCATCCCATCCCTCACCCACCTGACGTTGTTTCTCCCTCACTCTTCTTCTCTCATCGCAAGCAGTGGCTCCAGCATCGTCGCTCTCTCTCCCTCTCTCGCCCCTAGTTCAGAATCGTCGCAAAGCTCATCTTGCGCTTCCCAGTCGCACCGACACCAGCGAGCGGCGCGAACGCCTTGCGCTTGAAGCGCCGCCCGTCCGGACCGCTGCTGGCGCCACTGTCGCTGCTCACGCCGCCACCCAAGAGACTCTCTTTCATCGACAGCATCGCGATCGCTGCTGCGTCGCTGTCCGAGTGGTTCCCAGTGCCGAACGCTCGCAGCTGCACAGTCCGGGACACTTGCTGCTGCTTCTCGCTCGCGACTGCCCTGCTCGCTTGCTGCCTGCTCGTCGTCTGCGCTGCTGCCACTGTTGCGACTGGAACGCTGTCGTTGTCGCCGTCGTCGTCGTCTTCCTCGTCTCCGTCGTCGTCTTCGTCTCCGTCGTAATCGCCGACACTTTCCAACTGCTTGAGCTGCCGCGCGTCACCTCGCAGCGACTGCACTTCTGTCAACGGCACCGAGTCTTCAGACCGGGGCGACAAGTCCCGCAGCCGCTGGTCGCTTCCTGCATTGTATCCTTCATCGCCCCCATTACCGCCACCGCTCCCACCTCCTGCCGGCGCTGGCGGCGGCGTGTGATAACTGCTGCTCGTGTGGCCGTTCGTGTTGTTGTTGTTGTTCTGGTTCGACGGCGACCCACGCGAGCTGCCACGACTGCTCCCAGCTGAGAACGCACCGCCACCTGCGCCACCGTCGCGCCGTCCGCTCTGTGCGTCGTGCTGCTCAATGCTCGAGCCCGTGGCGGCCATAAAGATGTGCTCCAAGCGGTCGATCATCTGCAGCAGCGGCACGTACGTCGCGAACGGCTGCTTCATCAAGATCGTGTGCATAAACTTGTGGCGCGTCGCGTACCCAGTCCACTTGTCGTGCTTCTTGAGGATCTTCGAGATGCCGCAAAAGTTCATCACCGCAAAGTTCTCGAGCAGCAGCAGCTCTTTGTACAGCGTCACGCACTTCTTCATCAGCTCCGTCTTTGTCTCGGGCTTGGGATTCAGCTGCGAGCGGTACCCACAGTGTTAGACTGACCCAGCCACGACCACAGACGTGTCTTCACAGGCACACACCTTGAGCTCGTTCGAGAGCTGCTCGATCGACGCCACGCGGCTCGTGTGCGTCGCTTGCTCCTGGACGAAAAAGTCCGCAATCTTCTTGATCTCGACACGGAGCGTCCGGAAGAAGTTCATCTCGTCCGGCGATTTGCCTGCGAACAAAGCGTCGTGAGTCAGTCAGTCGCATTCATTGGCTACGCATTCGCTTGATTCCGTCACGCCACGTCACTGTACGCACGGATGCTGTCGTTGTCTTCTTTCGCGAACGGTTTGATCTTGGTCTTGACGAGCTTGTCGCCCTGGAGCTTCTCCTCTTTCTGGATGTGCGCACAGTCTTTGATAATGTGCTTGAGCTGCTTGTAGTCGACCCAGTGGGGCTCCCACGAGCTCGACGACATTTGCATCGACTGCTGCAGGACTTTGCCGAACTTCATCGTCACGACTTGGACTCCTTTGTCGCTTCTAGGTCTCTCTACACGAGCCACACAACCACCCAAGCGCGGCCAAGCAGCCGAGGGTTCGCTGTTAGTTGCACGTTCCAAGTCGTCGAATGGCCAGCAATACAGAGAGAGAGAGAGAGAAGGCGAGAGAGCGCGCCGCATGCGAGGAAGGCGCACTGGTGCATTCCTTTTTTTCCCCAGTTGCCAGCTGCACCCGAGATTCGAGCGCTATACAAACCCGTAGACAAACGCATGCAAGCGAGATGCGGGTGGGCCACCACCAACGAACCTTGTCAAGCGCGCGTGGTGCTGGAGACACACGGGTCGGGTGTTCGCAAGCGGCGGTGGGCTCCGCTGAGGCTGCTGGGTATGTACAGTCCGTATTTGCGACGCGGACGCTGGTTCTGGCTGGCGGGCAGCGCTCAATATGGCGAGTGGCCGGCTGAACGCTTGTTACTCGGTGTTGTTGGAAAAAGTGAGTGTGCGGGGTGGGTTTCACGCAACCTTCGCGCAACTTTTTACTGCCCATCCCCTTTCGAGGTCGTGCGAAGGTTGCGTGAAGAGGTTGATGCATAACCGTCTTAGACTTCAAGTGAATAACTCGCTGTCGCAGACACGATCCGATCGTGTCCGTAAGTCTAACGAAGCACCTGAGGCGGTGGTGGTCTAGGCGTCTGCGGGCCTTGACTACCAGCAAGGCCCGCAGGTGACCCGCATGCAGGTACTGCTGGCACCTGCGTGCCTCGAGCGACATGATGGATGAAAAAGCAGAAAGGGGATCGATTTTCGTGGACAGAGCGCTAAAATTAGGTTTGTTAAAAACGTTTCACGCTTCGGTGGAACCGAATGGAGCGAGCGAAGCAAAACAAGTTCAAGCTCCAAGCACGCAGGGCATGAAGCCCGAGTGCGGACAGCGTCGACGTCACGCACTGAAACCTGAACTCGGTGCTCGTGACGCTGCCTTGGAGCGCTGTCAACGGGTTGCACGTTAATCACACTTGCCGTGCAGTGTGCACTGTAAATTCAACTCTGGTCCGGTCGACGACGACGAGGACGACCGACGGGATCTGCCCGTGCAACGCGAAAGCGAAAGGATCAGGCCGTAAGCAACGCGTGCTTACACCAACGACATGGACAGAGAAGCGCTTGTAAGCGCCAGCTTGAGCGATGAAGAGTGAGCGAGCGAGTGCATGCCCACGTGACGCTCATGCTAACAAACTCGATATTGACTGCTCTTGAAAATGGCAAAGCGAGCGCTCTGGGAGGCGTTCCAAAACAGTCTCGACCTGCTTAGCGGCAAGAGCTCCGCGCACGTGCGGACAATAAGCTGCTGGAGACGATAGCAGAGAAAGCGTCGTCAGCAGACTCGCTGAGCTGCCAAGCAGCGAGAAGAAGGAGGCCTTTTGAGCCACGACCCTGAAGTGCAAGCAGACGACACAATCCGTCGTCGTCTCGTCTCTGTTTGGATGTGTGGCGCATCATATCGATTAAACTATCCAATAGCATATACTGTAAAACCCGAGATAGTGAGGACCACCTGATCTGTTCGTTTTCGTTGTTCCACCCACTTCATAATTTGAACACCTGTTCAAAGCGATATCCATCAACAACAACAAAATTATTTATTAAATTCAAATTTCTTGAAAAGGTGCTGCACAGCGAAAGCTCCAAACATGTCAAGCGCAGTTCCAACCTCCTCCGAATCATGCATATAGATGAGTGGTCGTGCGAGCACAACACCCCGGCCGAAGTGCTAAGACGCAGGAGCCGGCGACGTGGACGTCGCAGTCCCCCCCCTCCTAGATAGTAACGCAATACTCCTCACCACCACACCAACACGTACTACGGGTGCAACAACGTCGTGGCGAACCGAGTGCATGTACCGTGGTCAGAGCAAATTGTTCTCTTGTCAATGATGCATTGTAAAGCATTTATTGGGGTCGCTCATACTGCCACGCTGACGTTTAGCTCGAGCTTTGCTTTAGCTGAGCGATGATCTCGAGTTGTACTGTATTATCAATGTGAAGGTGTGGTGTAGCTCGCAACGCCAGCGAGAGTGTGGCGTAGTTTGCATGACGCCGCCTGCACACTTCCGACTTCGTGCTGCATTTTGCGCACTAAAAACTGTAGATTCTTGAATGTCAAAGTTGAGTTTTTGCTACCTGTCCTCATATATACCCCCTCAATATCGATTCGGTGTAAAAACGTGCGCAATCAAATGCGAAAGGATTTGATGGTCCCCACTATCTCGGATTTTACAGTAGTACTGGGTTTGACATCTTGGACCTGCACCTGCGCAAGACTGCCGCAGCGATTCGGATCGCAGTAGCAGTCGCAACACGCGTACGAGCGACTGTGCTTGGCAGCGTCCAAGCGGGCAATGTGTACAGCAATTGGTCGCCTCGCACAAACGAGATGGGCTGGCCTCAACTGCACCAGTATTTCTGAGGTCGGTTGAGCATCATGCGTTTTGATGGGTCGTCAAACGAGTCGTCTGTGGCAAGCGCGCATACCCTTTATGTAACCTCTGTACCCTCATGTACCCCAGCTTGACGAGCATGGCTACAGTGCCAACGCGTTGCTCCGCTGCTGGTCGTCGAACACACAGAACACGCTGCTTTGACACTGTGCCCTTCCCTTGTCGAGCAAACATCTTGGTCGCCGTTTCGCAACTCGAGCGAGCGTGATCACAATCTCTCGACAGCGCTGACCAACAGAGTCGATAGATTCGTGCGCTTCTGGACACCGAATCTCCTCGCAGAAGAGACTCGACTTTCATTCGCAGCGCCGCCGCAGTGTCGCTATACTGTAGTTTACGCAGTCACGGGAAGAGTGAAGACGATCCGAAGCAGGAGCTGCTGCAGCTGGTGTCAGGACGGACCGGGCTCGAGCATCACAACGACCACAAAGTCCAGTCCACCATTTACTTGTCTTTCGTCACCACAGGAACATGGCGAACTCGAGGATGCGATGCACAAGCGGCTGTGGCAGGTAGATCCAGCGATACGTTGGCCTCGCGAGCGGCAGCAACCGCTTGCCTTCGGATCCTGCGTCTCTGGCGCTTGGATCTCTGGTGCTTCCCAGCCACGCGAGCGCGTTCTGAGCCAGTAGCACTAGCGCCTCGACCACGCCCATTCGGCGGACAAGCGCCCTCCCTGCGCTCAACACCGTTGGCTCGAGCCTCCACGACAACGGTAGGAACCACGACGACACGAGCTGCCACGTTGGGCTTGCTACTCGTCGCAGTGCGAGCGTGTTTGCAAACACGACGAGGCGGCCCTTTTCGCGCTGGTCGGCTGGGAACTTTGCGTGCAGCGCTGGACGCCAGCAAACAGACCACTGCGGCGAGAGCATGCGGTGCACGTCAGCGCTGCTCCATGCAGCTGACACTGCGTCCTCGATGTGTGCGCTCGCTGCAGTTGTGATTGTGGATTGCGGATGCACACGTGGTCTTCATAGTCAATAACAACACGCCCTAGACATACAGTATCCAAATGAAAACGGAAGGGAAATACGTCGCGTACAGATTGTGAACCGAGACGCGCCATGGAGGAGCAGGAGGCGAATCATCGTGTTGCTGTGCCGCGTGAGCGCCATCCCAAGCGCTGACGAGCCCGACCTACAAACGACACACCCGAACAGAGTGGGCGCTGAATCACACGCACGCACGTTTTCACTGCCTGCAAATACACCAAACACTCGCGTACATGGTGACGGCGTTCAGGTCAATGTCGGGCTGGTCCGCGAGCCTCTCCAGCACATGAACGTGGCCGCGAGACGCCGCGTAGTGCAGCGCTGTCCAGCCCTCACCGCCCGCTGCGTTCACGTCGCCGCCCTCCCGCAACCACGCGGCCACCGCGTGTTCGTCTCCGTGCGCAGCGGCGTCCAGAAACTCACGCGTCGTCATCGTCGTCATTGTCGTCATTGTCCACAACGCTGTCTGACGCAGAAATCGAGGATGAAAATGAGTGTGAATACTGTACGGAGCCTACAACCAGTTGTACGAGTTTGAAGTGTCCATCTTGAAAACACACACGAAAGCTCGACAAAGGGGATCAAATGCCTCGCATCCGCGTCATCCATCCTACAGCCTCGCTGCTGCCTGTACAGCTACTACTACAGCCGAGCGACTCGGTTGACGACGGTACTGGTTCATGACGCCCGCGAGTGTCTCGTAGAGCTGTCGATGGTGCTTAAAAGACGGGAAGCGGTGGTCCTCTTTGTGCTCCAGGACGAGCTTCCCTGTCGGTGCGCCAGCAGGGAAACTGTCGAACATTGCAGCGAGCTTGACTGACTCGAGCCGGGCCGGATCTTTCTTGCCAATCAAGTGCACGGATGGGAACGGCACGAGGATCTCTCGTCCGTCCGGTGTGAGGAAGAGCGGCTTGCAGTTCGCGCCGTGGATCCTGCTCGTCGTGACCGTGACGAGGAGCCGCCACCAGCGCTTGTTAAAGTTCTGCAGACTCCACATGGCGAAGATCGTGAGCAGCACACCGCCCTGGGAGAAGCCGACTGCGACGTCGAACGACCCGAGCTCCCGGAGCTTCGCGTGGAGGTACGTGAGCGCCACGTCGACACCGCCGTAGTGGAGCGGCCAGTCGTCGTCCCAGCCAGTTTTGGCTCGGATGCGCGCGATCTCGGCTGGCGACAGGTTCGTCGCTTGCGTGCTGTCGCGCGGGTAGTACCGGAGCCACTCGTAGAACGGCCGCGAGTCCCCGAACTGCTCTTCGACAATCGCAACCGCTTTCTCCGTTGCCTCAAATGGACCGTTCAGGTACACGAACTCGGTGTTGGGTCCGAG
>JAASFJ010001128.1:0-11679 GCA_023333755.1 Globisporangium uncinulatum
AACAGTTGAGATTTACAGAAAACCACGGCTGCGTTCGTCACACCAACGAAGTGGGCATTTTCATTTTTGAATATCTGCATAATATATTATCAATGAAAAGTTGATATTAAAAAAATGAATGTAGACTGCGGTCTCTCGTGCAACATTTTTCACACGATGTCGCACGAGCAGAAACTTTTTGCTAACAAAGAAATCCAAAAATAAAGGTTATTAACTTTAAAAAATCTTAATTTTGAAACTTAATAATTTGATTTTTTATAATTTCTTACAAGATATTGGTATTTATTAGAAATTGGTGCACTTGTGGTATCACAGAGTACCTCTGGATTAAAAATCCAGAAAATTCCAGAGCTTCACCAGGCTTGGCACGGCTCTGTTTATACTTGTTTATACTGTGGGTATTCCACACCTTTGCCATACATCCTTTGGTATCCCGCAATGTTTTTACAGTTTAGTAGTGTATGCAGTAAACGTCCTCACAAAATCCAAAGCTTTCCGTGCCCAGCGCGGCATTCAGAACGTGCGTGCGCGTGTACTATAGACAGAGCTGTGACAGACCGTACACGAGCGCAGTTCCAGTTGGAAGGTGCCAAGCGATAGACAAGCGAGAGCACAAGTGTCTCACAAACGCGAGCAGCTCATTTCTGGGACTGATCGCCTCGACTTCGGCTGGTGACAGCAGCAACCACAGCAGCAGCGTGTACGTCGATCACGACAGTCACAACGAAGTGGCGCGGGTGAAGTGAAAGCCGCGCACACGCGCGAAAGGTGCGGCTGGGCGGGTGGTTCACCACCAATTTCATTCATTGGGCGGGCGTGACGGACTAACTGTGCAACGCGTTAAACCCCGCTTGCAGGAAATGGAAGGGTTGATGGAGGAGATCGAGCGGCTACAGACACAGCTCAACAGGCTCCAGCGGCGAGCACTCGGACTCAACGCCGGCGAGACGGACGAGCAGCAACAGGATGCGTAGTGGCGCTTCGCGACGCGCTCCAGCAGCAGCTCGCGCGGTTCACCGATGCTCAGGCGCTTTCATCGTCGCGGGTACTGCCGTGCCCGTGTTTGCATATCCCGCTCTGTATATCAATTCGTACGATAGGAGAAGCTAGCTGACACGCGCATGTCCGCTCGGTGGTACCGCTCTGCAACGCTCGCACGTCGCAGATCTTCAGTTCGCTGAGTACGTCGACAGCGCGCAACTTACAGGCGAGGACCGAGGGGTGCTAGCGGCCGAGTTCGTGGACGAGGACGAGCCGTAACCGTACCGTCCAGACCAGCGCGTCGTGAGAGCTGTCTCTAAATGGTCAAGCTGAATGACGTCGTCGTGAGAGAGCCGTCTCTCTCGATGTCAAGCGGTTTGCTTTGATCTTCCGCTCGGGATGCGATCTTTGTGGCGGTACGTCGGATCCGCGTGCGCGGTATGAGGGAAATTGAGATGTGATTGGGCCATGGCTGTTTCGAACTTCTCTCTCGCTCGTTGAGGCCTACTTCTCACTCAGCGCAACTCCTCCTTTCTATCTGATTCACATGCAACAGTCTGGACGAAAAACCGGTGCGCTCGGACTGGTGTGCTTGAGCTGCTCCCAAAACCTCTCCATAAGCCGCTGGGTCGAGCGCCTACAGGAACACCATGACCACGCGCTCCTAGAGGGCCATTCCGCGGACATCGATCAACTTGTGCTAGCGTTTGAAGCTCGGTCTCGCGAGCGCCTTCGTCGTACAGTTGGCGATCATGTCTTGACTACGAACGAACTCCACCTCGTACTTCGCACTCTGCACCTTCTCGTGAACGTATTGGTACTTCACATCCACGGACTTGCCCGCCACGCTCGTCCGCCCCATACTGCGTGAATCGCCGCCATGTTATCCATGAAGATCTTGTCTGCGACAGCCGGTCGCACCTCCAGCTTGTCCATCAGCATTCGCACGAGTTCGGTCTCCATCGTCTCCTTGCATGCGGCGATGATTTCGGCAAGCGTCGTCGATGCCGCGACGACGGTTTGCTGCGTGCAAACCCAAGCCACCGCGCATCCCCACACCTTCACTGCGCGCCGGATACCGATCTGCGCGTTCCTGCATCGCTTGCACAGTCTGCGTCCGTCCAAATGCAGATCGCGGGTTCGCTGATCCCGATCCATAAACCAAATTTCGCAGTGGGCTGCAGGTACGCGAGCACGTCGAGAGTTGCAGCCAGGTTCTCTTCCGTCGGGTTCTCTGTTCGCTTCGCCAGCGGGCCGACAGCGAAGGCAATGTCGGTGCGTGTACACGTGCTCAGGTACAGCAGTCCCCCAACGACCTGTTGGTACTCCACGTTGTCGTTCAGCTTTCCGCAGTCCGCGTCGATCTTCGCGCGGGGCGTCATCGAGATTGACTTCGTAGTGTACCCTTCAATGCCGAACCTGCGGAGTAGCTCGTTAGCATACGCCTCCTGCGAGATGAATGTACCCTTGTTGTCGATTGTCTCGAACTTTATCCCCAGGAAGTATTTGAGCTTTCCCAGGCTCTTGACGTCGTTGCGCTCCTTGAGAATTCGCTCGACGGCTGCCGCTTCCTCATCCCAGTTGTGTAACAGCAGGATATTGTCCACATACAGCAGCAGCATTGCCATTCTTGATCCGTCGACTGAGCGCTTGTGGTAGAAGAATCGATCTACCTTGGTCGCCGTGAGTCCCGCGCCCCGGATCGTCGCGTCCACGTTCTCGAGCACGGTACACCCCGCCTGCTTCAATCCGTGCACACCTTTGATGAGCTCGAGCGCCCATTCACCGTCGCCTGAGACGCTCTCGCGCGGCAGGTCGCTGCACAGATCGCTCAGGCTCGTCGCACCGCCTGCGAACCCCATTGCTACCTCCGTCAGAATGGTTTCCTTCAGCTGGGTTGCTCGAAGGCGCTCAGCTCGTCGAAGGCGAGCTTTGTCATCTTGAACCGGTCAGCGATCGCGATCGCGATCGCGCATCGCAGCGACGTCTTCCGAGTCACCGGTGAGCAAGTGTCAAGTGCAGTCATGCAGATGGCGCTGCGAGTATCCCTTCGCAACGAGCCGCACCTTGAATTTCTGCACCTCCCCACCCGCGTTCTACTTGACCATGTATACCCATTTTGTCTTCACCGCATTGCGTCCTCGAAGGCGAATCCGTCGGCGCCATGTTCCATAGCGCTTGAGGGCATCAATCTCCTCTTGCATCGCCCGCGTCCATTCTGCTCGGTTCGGACCGCGAAGCGCCTCCGAGGAGGTGAACTGCTCGATGGTCCGCTCGCTCATAATCATCCATGCGGCTCCAACGCGCTTGCTGCTGAGCCGCTCTGATCGCCAGCGCGCGCCGTCGTCATCGCCGTTGAAGGACGCGACTTCCTCTTCTGACATCAACTCCCCGACGTTGTTCTTCTCGACTCCTTGCCGCACGAGCTCCACAGGGTCCTGTTGCGCGACGTCGCTGCTGGGCTGGTTCGAAACTGTCTGATCTTTTCCCACGTCAGCTATGTCGCCATCACCCGGATCCGTAGCCCGCCCGAGTCGCACATCATTTGGTGAAAACGATCGTACGCTTCTCGTCATCGAAGATCAGGTATCTTTTCCGCACAGGATCGGCGCCGAGCATGCGACCGCGCCGCCCTTTGTCCTGGAGCTTCTTGCGCTTGTCAATTCATTAAACCACACGGGCGCCAAAGGCGCGGACGTGGCTGACATCCGGCTTCGCCCCAAACACGCGCTCATGTGGCGTCTCGCCGGACGGGCGTGCGCTCGTAAAGCTTCGATTGCGGATGTACACGGCGTGCTGGCCCGCCTCCTCCCAGAACGCGCGCGGCAAGACGCTCTCGACCAGCAGCGTCCGTGTCATGTCGAGCACGGTTTGGTGCTTCGGCTCCAAGACGCCTTTCTCGTGCGCGGCGTTCGCCTACGTGAGCTCCCTCGCGATGCCGCGCTCTGCGAGAAACTTGTCCACCATGGTGTTGGCGAACTCGGATCCTATGTCGGTGCGGAGGGTTCGAATTCCGTCGCGTCCATGCAGCCGCTCGATAAAGAGCATCCAATCCATCTGCGTTCTCGTCGCCCGATCCTTTGTCTTGGTGACCTTCACTGTGACGTGGTCACGAAAGCAGTGGAACAGCAGGTACTTGTTGCCGTGCTGCGACGTCGGTGTCAACTTCCCCACAATATCTGCACTCGCGACGTAGTCGGCGGCTACACTGCTTCACGTCCTCGCGTCTGGGATGTTCGTGCGCCTAATCTTGCCGAGCATGCAAGCCTCGCAGTTCCCAGCTGAGTGCTTCTCGCGCCCGTTAAACACCAGCCCGCGCACACTGCCGAGTTGCTCCATGGTTCGAATCGCTCGCACATTCAGGTGCCCAAGGAGTGAATGCCAGTTCGCCTCCGAGTACTCGGACACGTGAACGAGCGCCGCCTCGCCTTCGCGCTCCGGTCAGTCGTCGGCTTCATACTTGTATGAGCGGGCCATGTAGAGGTTTCCCTTCCTCACGATCCCGAACGCCTTGTGGCCGCTTGCTTGGTAGCATCATCGCTCGCCCAGGTTCACGCTTAGCCCATGGTCTTCGAGGCAAGCAACAGACACGAGGTTTCGCGACAACCCGGGTACGTACAGTACGTCACGAAACACAAATCCCCGCTCCACGAACGTTCCGTCACGATCAACCCACGTCTTGACGTGGGCGTTGCCGCGCAATGCGGAACGCAGCAGCTCGTTGTTAGCGACGTACACATTCACCGGCTCAGAACCATTCATTGCCGCGAGCATCGACTTGTCTCCCGCCATATGGTGGCTTGGGCACGAGTCGACGCCCCGCTCCTGGCCCTCACTTGCTCGCTCTCCTGCTTCGAACTCGAACCCGTTCTCCTCTCCTTGTTCGTTCTCCTGCTTTACAAATCTTGCAGAGGCGAAGCTCGCAGACTCCTCTCCACGTGCCTCGACTTCCTCATTCGCTGCCTCCTCCGCCTTGATGACACGTTCTTGCTTCGCGTATGGCGCGCTCGCAACCCGGCGAGGCGGCGGCTCCCTTCTCGCCGGCCGGTAACGCTGAGGAAACCACGTCGTGTGACTCTTCATGCCACAGACGCCGCCGCCCAGTGCTTCAGGCAGTTCGTAACCGCGTACCTCGTCCTTCTACTAGTCGTTATTGTAGCCTGCACTTGGTGGCTGGTTCTTCTTCCTCGGTCGCTCTGCTGCATCACGCCGCTCGTGGAAGCAGCGGATCCGTTGGGTGCCCCCGCGTGTCGCTTATCGACCCGAGCACCGTCGCTGCCAGTGATGCTCTCCATCCGCTCGTCGGCGACCCGGGTTTCCTTCCGTATGTTCTTGGCGGGGAGGTCGACATGTCCGCGCAGCTGGGCGACCAGTGCTGGGTAGACGGTTGGTCGCAAAGACCTTCAGCACGAGATCGCGGTTCGCGCGCAGTCCTCCGGACATCGCGTCGGCGAGTCCTTCCAGGCGGTCGACGAACTCCTTGTAAGTCACTTGCGGCCGCTTCCGCTTGGCTGCCAACATCACCACCATGTCGCTCTGGTCCATGCGCGGCCTGAATTTCGACCTCATCTTGCGCGCGAGCCTGTCGTACGACCCCCGTGCCGCTGGCTTCCGGTGTGTCCCGAGCCAGCGTCGTGTCGTCCACCGAAATTTACGGCGGGCAGCGTCTCCTTGCATTTGTATGTCCAGCGCTGTCTCGTAGAGCCCTGAACCATTTCGACTCCGCTCTCAAAAGCCTGGATCCAGCTTCCAAACTCGTAATCAAGACTGTTCACGGACATGTCGGGCTCGAACCGCTCAACGTCCAGCTCCTTCCACGAGAGCGCCAGCAAGGCAGCCCCGGTCTATCAGCAGCGGCCTCTCCGCTCAGACTCTCCACGCTGGTCCACTCGGCGCAAGGGCTGGCCGACCCGACGGGGCCTCGCTGCCGCTGGATGAGTCGTCGCTGATGTCCGACGACTCCTCACTAGCGCTGGACGCATCGTCACTGGCGCCAGACGAGTCGTCGCTCCGGGACTCGTCGCTCGTTTCGCCACTGCTTCCAACAAAGCCCGCGTGAAGGCCCCGCTCATTTCGCGGCGTCGCCTGCCGCTTGCGCTTCCGCAAAGCACCTTGGCCCACCTTGTCCCTCCTCGCGACTTGATCTTGTGCCGTCACGTACTCGCCCCCGGACGAGGTGTCGTAGCTCGCCGGCTCCGGGTTCGGTTCGCCAGCCGCGCCCGCGGCGGCGCCGTAGCTGTAGTTCAGCGAGGTGTAACTCGCCGCAGGGCGTGGTGCGAGCACTCCCTTGCGCGCTGAGGCACTGTCTCTGCTGGTTCTTCTCTTCTTCTCACGCGCGCCCATCCCGTTTCCCTCCACAAGACTCTTAATCTGTCAGATCAGTCTGCGCGGTATGAGGGAAATTGAGATGTGGTTGAGCCATGGCTGTTTCGAACTCCTCTCTCGCTCGCGGCGGCCTGCTTCTCACTCAGCGCAGCTCCTCCTTCCTACTTGATTCACATGCAACAGTTTGGACGAAAAACCGGTGCGCTCGGACTGGTGTGCTTGAGCTGCTCCCAATGGTGCGTGACAACTGTGGACTCATTGGTGGTGATCAGTGGAGCTCACGAGCTGGAGCAAATAGCGTTGTTCACTTGTTGTCACGGTGACATATGGATGGAGCGGCTTTTCAAATCGGAAGAGAAGCGACGGCTCTGCATCGAGTTCACCGCAACTTGCCTTCCTAGTGCGCTTATGTGGTGAATTGGGAGTGACATGACACACAGTATGTGTTGGAATACTTATCGCGTCGCTGTCCGTTGGAGCGAGAGGACCTGTGTGGTCAGAGTGCTCTGGTTATCAGTAGGAGTTACGCAGAGAGACTGTTGGCTGCATGGACTTCTAGAAGCTTCTAGAGGCTCGTGGTGCTTGTTGGCTGCGAGAGCAGCTTTGCCTGTGCATGAAGAGCAACTCACTTTTCATTTGGACGAGAGACGCATACCACTATTTCAGTTGCACGCAGTGGTCCCAAGTGAAGAGCGCAGAGCGCACGTCATCCTCGCTCGCGCGGACCGAATCTCAACAGTATGAAGGTCTCCTTCGCTCCATGCCGGTCAGTGCGACCCGACTGGAGACACCTGAGCTTTTTACCCAACAAGCACGTGTGGCACTACTGTATACGACACATTCATACTTTTTCTGCAATTTTACAAGGACAAGTCGTACCGTGAAATACGCCTTTCATGCGTCGGTTGCCTTCGGCCATCATTCTCGCTCGCCATCCGATCCAATTCTCGCATTTCTCGAGAAGCACCGACGAGGTCGAGGACGTGGCGAGGCCCAACGCACACCCCGAGAGCAGATAAGCAGACAACCACCACCACAGTAGCGACCACAGTAGCAGACGGCCACTCGCACGCATGACACACCGTGCGCAGTCGTCGCCTTCAAACGCCAAGGCGGCGTCGTCGTCGGACGAAGAGCACCACTTTGGCGCCGCCACGGACCTTGCGGATGCGCAGCAGCGCCAAGTGCTGCGTCTGCGCAAAGGCTCGGACATTGCAATCTACGGCAACGAGAGCGACGACAGCGGCGCCAATAAAGCCAGCAACACTAGCAGCTCTAGCAACAGCAGTGGCGGGGATCTGGGCAGCCGCACGAATAGCGGCAGCAACTACCAGAACCGCAAGTGGAGCATGGAAGAGACAGTGGAAGGCGACGAGAGCGACGAGCAGTGGGCAAGCAACCCCCACACGCTCACAATCGGCTTCCTCCTCATCCTCTGGATCGTCTACGCAGCGTTCCACGAAACGCCAGTCGTGCTCTCAGACCCCGACGCTCAGCGAGCAGCAGACTACAAGCGCGGCGTGAAGTACGCGACCGTGTTCTTCCTCACGTACTGTGCGCTCCAGCTGCCGGACGGCCACTTTGTGCGCCCGCACCCAGTGCTCTGGCGCGTCATCACGGGCTGCTTCATTCTCTACGAGATGTTCCTCATCTTTTTGCTCTTTCTCCGCACCGACGACGCACGCGCGTTCTTCCAGCACTTTGACCCGACACTCGGTGTCGAGCTCCCAGAAGAGTCGTACGCCGCCGACTGCCGCCTGTACACGCCGGAGAACCCGGAATCGCGATTCTACAACCTCCGCAACACGTTCTTTGACCGCTTCGTGGTCATGCACTTCTTTGGCTGGATCGTCGGTGCGCTCATGGTGCGGAGCTACTCTATCAGCTGGGTCCTGAGCGTCCTCTTTGAGTTCTACGAGCTCTCGTTCCGCCACTGGCTCGCGAACTTTAACGAGTGCTGGTGGGACCACCTCTTCCTCGACGTCTTCACGTGTAACGCCGCCGGCATTTACATTGGCATGAAGATCTGTCGCTGGTACGAGATGAACAAGTTCAACTGGGTCGGCATCCGGAAGATTCCGAACCTGAGCGGCAAAGCGAAGCGCGCGCTCGCGCAGTTCACGCCTGCGTACTGGCTCGCGTACGACTGGAAGATCTTCCGCTCGGCCGATCGGTTCTGGCGCGTCATGTCCATGGTCACGATCCTGTCCGTCATGATGCTCAACTCGTTCTTCCTTAAGACCGTGCTCTGGGTCCCCGCGTCGAGTCCGCTCAACGTCTACCGCTTGCTGATCTGGTACACTGCTGGGAGCTACGCTGTGGCCGAGTACTACATCTTCTCGACGTTCACAATGCACAGCGGCAATGGCGAGCACGTGCCCGTGAAGAAGCTCGGACCGCGTGCGTGGCTCGGCGTCATCGTCGTGTGCACAGAAGTGTGTGTGATCGTGAAGCACGGACAGGGCATGTTCACTGCGCCGTTCCCGCTCTTTGTCAAGATTGGCTGGGGCATCGCCTTTGCAGTGCTCGTGGTCGGCTCGAGCATCTACTTTGCAGTCGTGGGCAAGGCGGAAGAGAAGAAGAAGGAGACGGCGAAGAAGGCAAAGACACAGTGAGGGATGGCAGGAGAAGAGCGAAGGAGGAGAAGGAGTTAACACGAGAGAGAGTGGCGTGCCACAAACATAGAGAGAAAGAGAAGCTGTTGGCCAGCTGACAGCAGAATGAACGAGAGCTAGAGAGGCAATCCACGTTGGGTGTACGATACGCCAGCAGCAGCAGCAGTACCGCATCAGTGGTGGAAGAGACGGAGGTTCGAAAACGCCATCGTGATGCCGAATTCGTCGCACGCTGCCCGCACGTCCGCGTCGCGCGTGCTGCCGCCTGGCTGCGTGATGCAGCGCACGCCGAGCTTCGCGGCGTGGTCGATCGAGTCGCGGAACGGGAAGAACGCGTCGGACGCGAGGCTCACGTGGTCGAGCGTGTGCAGGAACGCGTCCTTCTCGGCCACCGTGAGCGGCTCGGGTGCGACGTCGAACTGCGCGTTGAAAGCCGTGAGCTCTGCTGGCGCCATGTCGCCTTCAATGTAGCGCACCCGTGCGTTCACGCGCTCTTGGCGCTTCACAGTGCTCTTGAACGCGAGCCCTTGGACCTTGGGGTGCTGCCGAAGGTGCCACACAGCGACTTTGCGGCCTGCGAGCTTGACGCAGTCGACGCGCGACTGCTGCCCCGCACCGACGCCAATCATTTGCCCGTCTTTCGCGTACCCGACCGAGTTCGACTGCGTGTACTTGAGCGTGATCGCAGCGAGGACGAGGTCGCGCTTCTGCGAGGGCGTGAGCGGCCCTGCGCCAGTTGTCTGGACGTCGGCCAAGTGCGCGTCTGTGAAGAGCACGTCGTTGCGCTGCTGAGCGAACGTGATGCCTGCGACTTCACGGTACTCGACTGCTGGGAGGGGGAACGCAGCGTCGGCTTCGAGGACAATGAAGCCGCCGTTCTTCTTCGTCTTGAGGATCGCAAGCGCCGCTGGCTCGTACCCAGGCGCGATGATGCCGTCGCTCACTTCGCGCTTGAGGATCTTGGCCGTCGCTTCGTCGACAATGTCGCTCACAGCGACAAAGTCCCCGAATGACGACAGCGGGTCGGCGTTCCGTGCGCGCAAGTACGCGAGCGCGAGCGGCGTGAGAGCAACGTTCCCGACTTCGTACGCAGCGTGGAGACTGCTGTCGAGCTCGACAGCGACCGCAGCTCCAGCAGGGCTTACGTGCTTGAACGACGCAGCAGCAGGCAGCTGGAGCGCAAGGCGGAGTTCCCGTACGAGCTGAAACGCGTTCGCAGCATCGAGGAGATTGATGTAGCCGGGCGTGCCGTTGAGCACTTTGAATGGCAGCGAGGCGCCTGCGAGGCTCAAGATCGACGCTGGCTTCTGGTGCGGGTTGCACCCATACTTGAGCGTGAGTTCGTGCTTGTACACACGCGTGACGGTCGCTGGTGGCGCAGACGCACCGTCGCTGACCTGGCTGTTGAGCCACGACGAGATCGACGCGTCGTACGACGCTGAGAGCGTGAACGCCGCAGCTGCGCACTGGCGACGGAATGCGCTCGTGGTCGCAAAGTTGTTTGCTTCAAGCTCGGCAATGAGTGTCGGGTACTGCGTCGGGCTCGTGCAGATCACGACTGCTTTGTGGTTCTTCGCAGACGACCGCAGCATCGATGGGCCGCCAATGTCAATGTTCTCAATGCACGTGTCAAAGTCGCCTCCTGCGGCCACAGCTGCGTCGAATGCGTACAGGTTGAGCACGACGAGGTCGATTGGCTGGACCCCGTTCGCGGCCATGTCGGCTTCGTGCTGCGCGTTGCCGCGCACACCGAGCAGCCCGCCGTGGATCTTGGGGTGTAGCGTCTTCACGCGGCCGTCCATCATCTCGGGCGCGCCCGTGTACGTGGACACGTCCACGACCGGCAGCTGCGCGTCCCGCAGGGCCTTGGCTGTGCCGCCAGTCGAGAGCAGCTCCACGCCGTGCTGCGCGAGGAAGCGTGCGAGCTCCACGACGCCCGTCTTGTCGGACACCGAGAGCAGTGCGCGCCGAATGGGCACGAGCGACGCAGCGGTGCTAGCGCTGCTGGCCACCGCGTGGAGGATGTGGCTCATTGCGAACGATGGGGAGGGAGGAGGTGAGTGGGCGAGTGGAGCTGCTGGTGTTGGAAGGCGGCGAAATCGCGAAATGGTGGTGACACTTCGACATGAAACGGGTGGGCGAGCTTTCGCTGCATACTTAAATCAAGTGCGAAAATTCACTTGGATACAGTATGCGTGTGACCAACTTCGACATCGAAGTCGCGAGTGGGTGTGGGCCACACTGTGCCATTTTCGAGTGGTGGGTGGTGGGTGGTGGACGTGATGATCGAGGTCCATTGTGAGAGCACCGTCAGAGTGGATTATGAGTTGGTAGAGAATGGGACGGTGTCCTCCATGTTCGAGACGACCAAACTCACGCTCGATGCTTACTTGCCATTTATGTGGCGTCGAATGTGCTGCGATTCACAATGTCAACTCCGTGACAACAATGACTAGCTGAGGACCAGGAGCAGCGTTGTCGTCGTGCATCTCAAGTTCATTCGTTCACTAGCATGCATCACACATTACTGCAGAAGAAGACAACGCTTGCTCTTCAACTTCAGCGCAGATTTCATCCGCTGCGTTCTCTTCAAAGTTCATCGTGGTCGTCCTCGTCGTCGTCGTCACCGCCCTCTGGCGCCGCACCGCCGCCGCTCTGGTACACCTTGGCCATGATCGGGTTCACCGCCTTCTCGACCTCCTTCTGCTTGGCGTCAAAGTCGTCCTTGTCGGCCTCCTGGTTGTCCTCCAGCCAGTCC
>JAASFJ010001129.1:0-11670 GCA_023333755.1 Globisporangium uncinulatum
AGCACAGGGCGAAACTGGTGATCGACACACGCAATGCACACCAATCGATTCAGCTCAACGAGACGAGTAAAAAACAGAAGCAGTTTGCTCGATTCGAGTAATATTGATGCCTGGAGTGGCCATCAAAAAGAAATATGACAATTTTTCTGTTACAGAGGTAGTAAATATTTAGCAAGAAAAGTTTTTAGGCGATGGACATTTTCTCGACTGACTCAACCAACTCAAACACCTCCTCATCCAATATCCCTGTCCGCCGCCAGCAGTTCGAGATGGTCGTCTGTGTGACGTTGAGCCACGCCTCTGTCGCCCACTGCATCGCCTGCAGAACCGTCACCGCATAGAGGTTGTCGACGCAAACCACTGCCTCCTCCTCATCCGCTTCCTCAATCCGCTGGTCGAGCTGGTCGACAACGTACGCGTTTTTGAGCTTGTTGAGCTGGCTCTTAAACGAGTTGGTGACTCCAGCATCTTGGGGCTGAAGGTGTGCTGTGGTGTTTGGCGGTAGATAGTGCACGTCGACGTTCGAGAACTCCTCATCAACGCGATGGACGGATGCGTTGTCCATGACCAGGAGCACGCGGCGTCCATCGAGCACCATCTGCTCGTTGAAGCGCTTGAGCCACGCGCGAGAGAGCTCAGTCTTCATCCAGGCTTTTGGTGAGTTGGTGTAATCCACATCAAGTTCGCTCAGAGTCTTTTTGTCGAAACACCGAGGCCGTTTTGCGCTCCCGACAAAAAGCAGCCGCACGCGATGAGATCCATCTGCGTTTGTGGTGACGGCGACAGTGATGCGCTTCTTTTGCTTCTTCCTTCCCGATATGCGTGTCTTGGTCACTGAGGTGGTTGTGGGGAGGCAGTGAAAGTATGCTGATTCGTCGATGTTGTAGATGTCCCGCCTGCTGTATTGACTCGTTACTTGCTTGAGGTCCGCTATACCGCCTTCTACATCTTCGCTTCATGCTGATGCCGCCTCGCCCAACACGCGCCGCAGCTTCAACCCGTGGCGCTCCTGAAGTCGTTGCATCCACCCGTTTGAGAACACCATGCTCTCAAGCTTTGGGTTGGCGACGTACGCCTCCTGGTGCACCAACTCAGCTCGGATCTTCTCTGCCTTCGCTTTTATGGTCGGCCACATCACCACCGGAACTTGCAGCTCCTCACACCGCTGGATTCAACGCACAATCTCGCGTTCCAGAGGTGGTGAGAGCACGCCGTGAGTCATCTTCCTTCCCGGGCGAGCAAGCGCGGCCTCTTCCGAGACGGACTTGCGAAATAGCACCAACAGCGACGCGGGGGAGGGGCTCTTCTGCAGCTTGAACACGTCGCGAGCCCATGCGCTCAGCGTTCACAGCGACTTGGATGGGCGTGCAATGTGGTGCTTGTAGAGCTCGATTTTCTGCTGCGCTGTCAAGCACACTCTTGTTTGCCTTGCTGGCATGGTGCTTGCTGGTTGTTCCGTTGTGTGGCTCTCGCGATCTCTTGCCTTCTCCTCTACTCGAATTGCCTGCTTTCTTGTTTTTATTCACTAGCCGCACTTTGCTCAATTGGTTTGGAGGGGTATTATTTTGGAATGGTGTTTACAGATGATGATTACAGGTGTATCACAATCGAGCCAAGTTTTCAAATGTTTGACACCCCCTACAAAATAGCTACTGAAAACAAGATGAAATTGCCAGCTTGAGCAGAAAACGAGGCGACTTCTGGAATCTGTAAACAGTACCGGTATTTCTAATGTCATTTCAACATTTCCGTGGCGTTGGCAATGGCGAAGGCGAAGGTGGTGGTGTTGCCGCCACTGACAGGGCCCACACCTATCGATAGTCTGCTCGTGCCCGACCTGAAGCTTCGCAGCACCAGCGCGACGAACGCCAAGCAGCTTGAGCGGCGTCTGAGTTACCTCTGGCAGTCGGCGCACGCGCTGCTGCCCTCGAATGCGCGAATGGCCCACGAGCTCACGTGCGTTTGGTTCCATAACGAAGGTGACCCAACGGTTCTGTGGTGTGTACTCACACCTCTTGCTTACGGACACGCAGCGCGTCCGCGATGCAACTAGTGCGCGCGCACCGCCTCGAGCTGCCGCATGCAGTTCTCGACTTTATCTGCGAGCGGTGTGGTGCTCTCCTGGTGCCGAGCGTGTCGGCAGACGTGCGTGTAGCACCGCAGAACAGCCGCTCGGTCGCGAACCGCAAGTTGGCGCGTGCGCGTCGACGAGAAATGGCTCCACAAGGCGCAGCAGAGCGTCTCGTGAACGTTGTGGTGCGTGTGCTGTCGATGACCTGTGTGTGTGTGATAGATAATGCGAATGGATGGACTGATGGGGTTCCGGTGGGGGCTGGGCAGCGAGTTACGTGTCACCGGTGCTCCCACGCGAACGTGCGCTGCGGTGCCTCGGCGGTGGTGAAGCCGAAGCCGAAGAAGCGACCGGCCGAGACCTCGGGTGAGTGACCACATTGCTGATACCGGTAGTGATACCGTAGTTGACTGAGTGTGGTGCAGATGCAGCAGACGCTGGTGTAAAGCGCGCAAAAACTGAGGTCGCGACTGCGCTCAGTACCGCCAACCGTCCAGGAATGAGTGATGGAAACGAGCCAGTGAGTCACACTGTGGCTCCAATGCCGACAGTGGACGCTCCGATGCCGCAACCTCCCAGTATGTTCGCAGCGCCGCCGAGTCCACCGAGGAAGCTCCTTGATGGTCCAAAGAAGAAGAAAAAGAAGACGAAAGCGCCGACTGACGCAGCAGTGGCCGCGGTGAAGAGCAGCCTGAGCTCGTTCCTGCAAAGCTTTGGATCCGGCTCGTCCAAGTGAGTTGGTTACCGCTAGAGGCTAGCTGATGGGATACAGGACGAACCAACCAGGAATGGGAACAGCCGAGAACGCAACACGAGAGAGAGTGCAGGCAGTGTTACAAGGGTTGGTGGGTGGGTGGCTTGTCTATGGAGAGAGAGACGGACGGAGCGCCGAGAGCTCAGTCCAGGAGCTGCGCAGCAGGTCAGCGTGGTTCGCACGACTCCACGAGTTCATCGTCGACGGGTGGCGTGAGTTCGTGGTACTGGAGAGCCCTTCGGTCCAGGGACTCGCGCTGCTGGTCGTCGCTGGTGAAAGCGGGGAAGCGGGCGGAGAGACTGCTTCCTCACTGAGACCAACGAAGTCGAGTGCATCTTTCTTGTCATCGTTGTCGCACTGGGGACGTGAGTCAGGGTCTCTCGGATTCGCTGGCGATGTGACGTCAGGCTCTGGCTTGCAGTCTCTCACTGCAGCAGCAGCGCCTCTCGTCATTTCCACAGGCAGCAGCTCGAGCTCCCACTCGTCCTGGTTATTGCCTGCTTCCTCTCCTCCTGTACGTCTTGTTACAACTTCTTCTTCTTGCGGTGTTAGTGCCAGCGACACTTGTCGAGCGCTAGCGCCTGTAGATCGCTGACTGAACCCACGCTTTCTCTCGGCGTCGCGAGTGGTACTCTGGTTGCGCTCAGTGGCTTTGAAGATCTTGGCGAGGACGCTGAAGAGCTTCTCGCGAGGCGGGTCCTTCTGCTCCTCCAGGATCTTCAGTCAGACCCACGCCACAGACGCAACACAACAAGGTGAGACGAGCGATCATCGCGGTAGTACAGCTACAAGCACTCTTGTTGTCCCAACGCACTCTGCGAGTGTCCTTGATCGGCATCTGCACCATCACGAGCGTCGGGTTCTGCAGTAGACCGTCGTAGAACTGGACAAAGCCGTCGACTGTCGTAAAGTTGTCGTCCCAAAAGAGCACCTGGAGGCTTCGGTTCGTGCGCAGCATAGCGCCGAGCCGGCGAGCGAGCACGTCGCCGCACTCGTTCCCAGACACGTCCAGTACCTGGAGGCGCTGGTTGAGCGCGAGCGCGTCTACTGCGGCTGCGATCACGTGCACGCCAAAGACCATCGGCGACTCGCTCTTGAGACACAGCTCCTTGAGCGGCAGTGGCTTGGACGAGCACCGCACGTCGCTGAGCGACGGGTGCTTCGCGAGCTGTGCTAACTCTGTGGTGCTGCTGCTGCTGCTGTGGCTCTCGCCTCCGAGAAGGAGTGAGAGTGCGCTCGCAGCTGCGACTTCCAGCGCGCTCGGTAGACTTGACGGCAGCGTCGAAGAAGCGGCGGCGTGGAAGCGCCGCAAGCTCCTCCGCGTTCTCCGCTTCACGTACCCGTTGCCTTCGAGGCTGAGCGACGCGAGGGCTCGGCAGCTACGCAGCGAGTGCAGCAGTAGGATCGACTGGTTGGCACGGAGCGGCGCAATGTGAGCTGCCAGCGAGCGAGCGAGCACACCTACAGACCCAAGCACAAACACACACCCACGTACGGATCGGTCGTGGAGCTGCGTGTGGTCGAGACGAAGCGAAGCGCGGCCGACGAACGGCGCGTCGTCGAGGAGCTCAGCGAGCAAGGCCGCTTTCCGGCCGCTCAAGTCGTTCTCACTCAAGTCGACGAGACATGGCAATGCACGACCAGTGTTGCGGAACATCGGAGCGAGGATGCTCTTCAGATAGACCTTCTTGAGGCCAGCAGACGAACGGATCCGACTGGCACTACGCAGAGCAGACACTCCTGTGTGCTTGGACACCGCACGAACTGCGGACTCGAGCAGCAGCGAAGGCGGATACCAGCGGCGCTGCATTCCGCGCAAGAAGAGCGTCGCGAGGCTCTGCGTCTTGCCAAGGATGTAGCCGAGATCTGTGCTCGCTTGCGTCCGCATGCGGTTGTACGAGACGTCGAGCACGCGGAGCGACGACTCGTGGAGGAGGCTGTTCTGCCGGAGCGCTTGGAAGAACGGGTTCAGGCTCAGCGCAGTCTGCGAGACGTCGAGTCGGTGGAGTGCGAACGCGCTGCTGATCCAGCTCGCAAGCACACGCGAGCCCTCAACGTCGAGCTGGTTCCCCGACAGGTTGAGCTCACGCAGCACAGACGCGAACACCGGGTTCGTCTTGACTGCGAGCATCACCCGCCAGCTGGACGCCGCCGACAGCGCGCACTGCTCGAGCTGGAGCACGTCGAGTGCGCTCGGCAAGAGCTCAAAGATCGTCGCGAGTTCGCTGGCCATAACTGGCGAGAACCGGTTGAACGAGAAGTCGAGTCGCCGCAGCTGGAGTGGCTGCTGCTGGACGCGCTTGACCGTAGACTGCAGCACGACGCGCTGCAGGATGCGGAGCGAGCGCGCCGTGAGGTTGACGTTCGTGAGCGTGAGGCCTTGAATGGCCGAGAAGGGCGAGAGCAGCGCCTGGAAGAGCGCGCTCACGCCCACGTCGTTCAGCGCGAGATCGTACACGAAGACGCCGTCGAAGCAGTGGCAGTGCTCGAGCGTGCGCGCGAGCGCCTGGATCTCGCGCAGCCGGATCGCAGAGCTCGTCGCAGCGGTCGCAGCGGCCGAGGACGACGCTGCCATGCCGAGGTGGCACCAGAGCGAGGCCGGCTGTTGCTGGTAGCCATCGACACCGGGTGGGAACGCGAGACAGTACTGGAAGTCCACGCTCGCACCCGCGCACTCGATGAGACGCGCGGTCACACTTGCGCGGTACGGCACGTCGAGATTGTCGCAGAACGCGCGATAGGCGGTCGTCATGGCGTCAACGAGCGCGCGTCGTCGGATCGGGGCGGCTGGCTGGACGCTGCGGCGCACAGGCGGGGATGCATCCTCCTCCCTCTCCTCGTCTGCAAAGAGCTCCTCCCAGTGGCACTGCGGCGGGAGTGAGGCACCTGGAAACTGTTTGTCGGGAAACACGAGGCGCAACGCATGCAGCAACCGCTGTAGCAACCGCGCAAGGCTCTCGGTGTGTGCGCCAGGGTCAATGTGCACTGCAGGTGCGTCCGCCACGACCAGCTCCAGTGACGTGGTGGTACCGCTCTGCAGCACGCGCAACTGGCGCACGTGCAGCAGCTGGAGCTCCCGGCAGCGCACGAGCCGAGCGGCCAACGCGAACGGCCGTCTGCTGCGACGCAGCAGCCATACGCGGAACGCAGAGACGACCGCGAGTCGCGGGCGAAAGCGGTTGGTGGCTGGAGCGTGGTCCAGGACCCACCGCACGAACAACGGAGCGTCGTCGCGCGAGGTGAAGAGTGCGGCGACGCCTGCTCGCTCCGTGGGCGTGGGCTCTTCGTAGCTCAGGCGGTTGATCGGCCAGCGCACGTGGTCGTCGTTGGCCATGGCAACGATGTAGCCATTCGGGAGTGGAAGTTGAAGTGGAAGGACGAAGCTATGTTTAGCTCAAAAGCGCCATGCTCTTGCGCTTATTAATTGATTGGCATGTGGAGGGCGGACGGACGAATGTCCACTGAGAGAGCCACCTGCATGGAGACAGCAAGGCAATGGAAGGCACCACCAGCACCACAACACGAGCAATGCATGTGCTCATAGACGTCTTCAAGCTCCAATCTCATTTTGCTCTCACTTTGTGGCTTTACGGCTTCGACCTTTTGAGAGGCTGGAAAGTTCGAGCAGATGTTGAGGACGGGCAGAGTAAACGGATGGATTTGTGGATAGGGATCTCATGTCTGGCTTCCCCGTTGAATTTGATTAAATGCCGCATTTGATAGAAAAGGGTATCATATAAATTAGGGAACGCGTGCATATTGCAGCATACGTTTAAGTAGAAGTGAGATATTGTTTTGTAGAGGCATGCTGATAGTGGTCTTGTCAAAGTCGACTGTTTCCCCTGATTCAGCTGCGGTGGCTACTTTATCACTCTGGTTAAAGTGCGAAAAAGATTTTGTCTATTCGATTTGGCACTGTGTAAAAGCAAAAAACAGTCTAAAATCACACAGCGCCAGTACGCGCCAGTCCGCGCTTTCTCGTGTCTTTTCCGTTACTGTCTCAACTTTGTTGGGCACTATGTAGCCTCTGTAGAGCTCACCCAGCGCCTCGATCACACTTCAATTACAAGGCAGTATACAATACCCTCGTCTAATCTGGCCAGCCGGTTTGGTTGCCAGCTCTGCTTGCCGCTCGCCAGGCTTCGTCGCTCATTCGCGCATTCGACCGCTCGACTTCGCCTCGCTTGCTGCTCTCGACGACCGCCGGACAACGCTTGTCGCTTGTCGCGTGTGTCGCTCAGCGTGCTTGCGTGCTTGTGTGCGTTTGAGAGAGGGAGTGCCTCGTGAGATCGAGAGAGAGAAGGAAAGAAGGAAGGAAGGAAGCGAGCGACCGGCGCCTCAGTCACCGAGTCGCACGCAACCGCGCAGCACCGCACGCGCTCAGCGAGAGAGGGGAGCGAGCCGAGTAGCCAACCATGCCCCGCGGCGATGACAGCGGCGGCGAAAGCGACGACATGATGCAGCAGAGCCGGGCGCTCCGCCAGCAGAAGAAGCTCTGTGACGACGCTATGGAGCTCGTGAACGCTGGCGTTGCGCTGCAGAACGCGACGCCACCAAACCTGCCAGCAGCAGAAGAGAAACTCGGACGCGCGGTGACGATGATGGAGCAAGCGCTCGCCATCGAGTACCCGACGCAAGAAGAACGCGACGCGAGCCAGCGCTTGAACAACAAGATGAACCGGTACGTCAAGATGATCCGGAGCCAGCGTGAGAAAGGCGCGACGAGCGGACCGGGCGGCCAGAAATCCGTCAAGTACAACATCCTCGAGCTCGACAAACTCCCGCCTATGTACAACCCGATCGTCGAGCTGCTCAACAAGTACGTCACTGCAGTTTCTTGTGGTATTCGTGACGTGTAACAGTGTTCTCTAACGCAACTTGTCTTTCTGTCTTAGCTCGGCAGCCATTGGCGACATCTTTGACAGCCTCAAGCGCACGTTCGGGTTCCAGGAGGCGAACGTCGAGAACCAGCGCGAGCACGTGCTGCTGCAGCTCACGAACTTCAAGGAACAGTCGGACGAGCCAGCCAAGGGCGAGGAACCGAGCCCCGAACACCGCCGCGACCCGCAGCAAGAGCTCGAGCTCGCGAACAAGGGCATCAAGCGCTTCCACTCGCGGATCTTTGCCAACTACACCAAGTGGTGCAAGTACCTCTCGACCAAGCCGGCGTTCACGAGTGACCCACTGGTCGACATTGTGCTCTTCTTCCTCATCTGGGGCGAGGCCGGGAACTTTCGCCAAGTGCCCGAGTGCCTCTGCTTTGTCTTCCACACGATGCTGCCACAGGCGTCGTCGCGTGGCGGTGGCGACAAGCAGCCGGGTGACTTCCTCGTTGAAGTCATTCGGCCCATGTACAATGAAGTGAAGAAAGACAACGACAAGAAGACGGCGAAAGGCGCACGGGCGCCGCACGCGGAGATCCGCAACTACGACGACTTTAACGAGTTCTTTTGGAACAAAAAGTGCCTCAAGTTCAACACGACGTCGATCGCTGAGGCGTTTGCGGAAGTGGACAAGAAAGGCAAGCCCAAGACGGTAAAGAAGTCGTTCACGGAGAAGCGGTCGTGGACGCGTGCGCTGCTGTCGTTCCGCCGCATCTTTCTCTTCAACCTCTCGCTCTTCTTCGCTGTCGTCGGCTTCTCGCTCAACATGGTCATGTTCTGCCCCGACACGTCGATCCTGTACGGCCAAGACATTGCGAACAACAACTCAACGCGCGAGTTTGTCGTGTTTGGCAAGAACTTTACCGCGTCCGCGACGCTCGAGTACAACGAGACGGCGTCGGACGAAGACGGGTCTGCGTCTGGGCCGGGCGACGAAGACTCGAAGCCCAAGTGCGTGCGTCCGATGCTCGCTGCGTGCCTCGGCATGAATTACGTGGAGGGCGAGACGTTCAGCAAAGTGCCGATCGACTTCAAGTCGGTGCTCATGCAAGCGCCGTTTACAAACTGCATCCAGCAAACGTCCGGCCGGTGCGGGTGCTACATCGACCTGATCACGGATTGTTTCTCAAAGACGGGCTTCACGGAGCAGATCGACTCGGAGAACCCGGCCGTGCGCATCACAAGCAGCTACGACCAGATGCTCTGCGTGCCGGACTGGCGAGTGAACGTCGAGAAGATCATCAAGAAGCCAGGTCCCGGCCGCTTGAACTGCGAGATCTGCCAGCTGGACCTCAAGAGTTTGATCAACAACGGCAAGGTTGGCGATCTCATCTCGGGTCTCCTCACGGTCGGCAAGAACGACGTGATTACGGAGGATCAGTTCACAACGGGGGACGCGACGAACGCCAAGGAGATCGAGGTGCGCCAAGACCAAGGCGCGCTCGCGATGATGGGCGGCGTCGGGATGGTCGGGTTGGTGTTCGTGTGCGAGATCTTCAACAAGCTCTTCTCCGGCATCGGCTCGGGCTACGTGGGCCGCTCGCTCCCGGTTCCGATCCGGGCGTGGTGCCGCTACTCGTGCTTCTGGCTCCTACTCTTCCTTTGTAAGCTCACGTTCGACTACCAGTACATGGTGAAGAGTCTCGTGGAGACGTCGCTGTTCATCTGGTATGCGCGGGAGGACGCGTACTTGCCGTACTCGAACTTCATGGTGCAGATGACGTTCCACAACATCGCGTACATCCTGTTCCTGTGGATCCCGGCGTTCATGGTCTTCATGTACGACGCGCAGATCTTCTACTCGCTCCTCTCAGTCGTCTTCGGCTCGTTCGCGGGCTTCAACCTCCGCATCGGTGAGCTGCGCTCGTTCCGCGTGCTCCGGCTGTCGTTCAAGTCGATTCCGCGCATGTTCAACAAGAAGATCGTGCCGAACATCCACGAAACCGGCGCGGACGGGAAGAAGAAGGCGAAGAAGAAGAAGGTGAAGAAGGGCGAGAAGGAGGAAGTGGTGATGCCGGTGCGCCACTTCGAGCGCGTGTCGATGGCGGACGGCGTCAAGCCGCTCACCGTGAAGGCACAGATGTACTCGAACCTGCTCGAGCAGCACGGCGACCTGTACAGCGAGGTGAAGACCCCGAACGGCGAGGACGATGACGCGTCGTCGGCATCCGGACGCAACTCTGTGATCGGCTCGGTCACTGGCGTGTCTGGTGCTGAGTTTGAGCGCACGATCCCGTTCGCGATGGCTTGGAACCGGTGCCTCACGAGTCTGCGCGAAGCGGACGTGATCTCGGACCGCGAACTGAACGTGCTGAGTTACCTGATCGACTCGGTCGGTGCGGAAGACCGCAAGCTGTACCCTCCGGCGTTCCTGACGGCGGGCAAGCTCGACGAGTCGCTCGACATTATCACGGAGTGCGCAGCAGTGTACGAGAAGCTGAGCTCGGACAAGAAGAAGAAGGACAAGACACTCCAGAAGATCGAGACGACGATGCGCGAGCGTCTGCTCAAGGACGACCTGCGTGTCGAGTCGATTCTGGGCTCGTACAAGTTCTCATCGCAGGTGGTTCGGTTCTTGCTCGGCGACGAGCACAAGGACCTGAACGAGTGCTTCGAGTTCATGGATGAGATGGTGTCGCAGCAGTCGGTGCTCAAGGGCCTGAACCTGAAGACCCTGCACCAGTGTCGCGCAGCGTGTGCTGAACTGATGAAGGCGCTGCTCGAGGTGCCGAAGGGCACGGGTGACAACAGCATCAAGTTCCAACGCTCGCTCTACAAGGTGATCGACTCGGTCGAGGCCGTGATCAACTGCATGAAGAAGATTTTGTCGAAGCAGGAGAACCTCATGCAGCTGCTGAACGACACGCCGCTGAAGCAGAACTCGTTCTTCTTCCCAGGTGGCGCGCAGACGTACGCGAATGTGCAGCTTCAGCGTCTCGTCAACTCGGAGGCCGCGCTCGACATTGTGTCGCGCGCGTACCAGCTCTTGACAGTCGACAACTTTGACGCAGAGCCGCGGTCAGAAGAAGGCCGTCGCCGGCTCCGTTTCTTTGCGAACTCGCTCTTTATGGACATGCCGGACGCCAAGTCGGTTCGCAAGATCCGGTCGCTCACGATCTCGACGCCGTACTACAGCGAAATTGTGCTGTACTCGGTGAAGGACTTGACGTCGCAGAACGACGACAGCATCAAGCTGATCTACTACTTGAAGACGATCTACCCGTACGAGTTTGAAAACCTGCTTGAGCGTCTCCAAGTGAAAGACGTGGACGAGGCGCTGAAGAAGTACCCCGAGGAGGTGCAGCTGTGGGCGAGCTATCGCGGCCAGACGCTAGCGCGTACGGTGCGCGGCATGATGTACCACGAGGACGCGATTCGGTTCCTCCACTGGCTCGAGATCTGCGAGAACGAAGTGATGCACCAGGCCGATTGCCCGTGCAACAAGTGCAAGCGCCTGACTGAGATGGTCGCGCTCAAGTTCAACTACGTGTGCACATGCCAGATCTACGGCAAGCAGAAGGACGAGCAGCGCCAGCAGGCTTCGGATCTCGAGTACCTCTTGAAGAAGCACCCGAGTCTGCGCGTTGCGTACGTCGACGGCCCAAAGAAGATGAAGGACGGCCCGCCCAAGTACTACTCGGTGCTCATCCGGTCACAGGCGGACACGATTGCAGAGGTGTACCGCGTGGAGCTTCCTGGTGACCCGGTCATTGGCGAGGGTAAGCCGGAGAACCAGAACCACGCGATCATCTTCTCGCGCGGTGAGCTGCTGCAGTGTATCGATATGAACCAGGACGCATACTTGGAAGAGTGCTTGAAGGTGCCGAACCTGCTCTCGACGATGGACCGCCACAACGAGAAGTGTCCGCTGACGATTATTGGCTTCCGCGAGCACGTGTTCACGGGCGGCGTGTCGAACTTGGCGAGCTTCATGTCGATCCAAGAGCTGTCGTTCGTGTCGC
>JAASFJ010001130.1:0-11665 GCA_023333755.1 Globisporangium uncinulatum
CAAGAACCAACCAACCGATAGTCAGCTCCCAACAGCCAGCCCCCAACAGGTCTGAACAGCCCCATCACTAACGTACCAGGACGGTGTACGTGTTGGCAGCCAAGAGCGGGTCCGGCAGCACGTCCCAGACTTTCGCGACCTTGAGCTTCTTGTTGAACGGGTGCACGAGCGTCTTGGGGTTCGTAATGTCCTTGAACGACGCCTCTGCACGGTCTTCCAGCGTAATGTTCACGACCTCTGCGAGCGCATTCTCTGTGCCTTCACGCAGCGCACTCTGGATCTCCACCTCGCTCTTGAACTGCATAGTTATGCATAAAGAGAGGGAACACACAATCCACCGAAGCGGTTGACTGGTGAGACACCTAACTGAGAGACCTTCTCCTCGTCCTCATAGCACACTCGCACCTTGTGCACTGCGTCGTAGAGATCCGTGCCCATGTACTCTGTGCGGCGCAGCCATGGGACCGCCGGCCGCGCCTTCGAACGCCCCGTCTTGGTCGACTCCTCCTTCATCATGAGCACCTGTTCGTCCCCGACCTCGAGCTTGCCGGGGGTTGCTGGCGCTGCAGGTTGCAGTCCATAGACCAGCCCATTGAGTCAGCTTCTCTCTCCTGTGTCCAGTATACCACTACGCGCCTTATCGTACCTT
Organism: Globisporangium uncinulatum; assembly: GCA_023333755.1. Classification (NCBI taxonomy): domain Eukaryota; phylum Oomycota; class Peronosporomycetes; order Pythiales; family Pythiaceae; genus Globisporangium; species Globisporangium uncinulatum. The sequence continues at coordinate 650 of JAASFJ010001130.1, forward strand.
CGTATTTCGCTGGGTCAATGAGGTCGACACTGAGGCCCAAGTTCGCTTCTTCGTGGATCTCGTACGTGTAGTCGGCTTCAAGCGTGTTGGGCTTGTACTTGATCAGCCTGTCGGTTGTTCCTATATTAGTGTTTTCCCAATATACAAAACAACAGTTGCATGCACAAACGCACCGCTCGCCCTCGTGCGGGTACTTGAGGAACTTGGGGTCGAACGGCAGGTCCGGGAGCGCATTGCGGAACTCGAGCGTCGCGAGGAACTCCGACTGCTTGCCGAGCAGCGCCCGGCGCTTCGCTTGCGCGTGCGACTCGAGGATCATGCGTGTGTGGTCGCGGCGGGCGCGCAGCTTGTCTTCTTTGTACTTTGCAATTTTCTTGCGCTCGAGCTCGTACGCCGCGCGCTCTTCTGCGCTCGCGTCGCTGCCTGGAGGCGCACGGCGGCGGCGCGCGTCGTCGCGCTCTTTCTCGTGCGCGCGCGTGGCTGCGGCGCGGTCTTTCGCGCCCACCGCCTTCGCTGCATCGGCCTTCGCGACCTCCACCGCCATGGCTGTCGACCCTGTTCACTTTTGTGGGGAGACGAACTGGAATGGTTTTTTAACCGCGCGCTTTTGCGGTTGGCTCGCTTGGGCTTCTTTTTGTTATTCAAGTATAGTTAGTGGTGAATATTGCAATTTGGCTTCGTAACATGTCGTTAGCTCAATTTTGACTAGATAGACGGCTATAGTTGGTAGAAACCATGTGTGAACCGCCGTCTTGGCTCATCTCTCAGACGTCTCAGCGTCGCACTCCACGTGCTGGTGTCGTCACCGCGTTGAGAGTGTGCTGCTGCTGCTGCTCGTGCGTCATCATCCACGAGCGCCCGCAGACGCCAACGCACTCGTCATCGCCGCCTTTCAGATACCGCAAACAATGCTGCGCCATGTGCGCAAACTCATCCTGCGGCACCCCGGCAAGCTCACTGCGTGGCTGGTCGCGTTCAGCTCCATGTACACGTACGCGCGCGTGCTCGTGCTCCACTACACGCTCGGCGCACTGCAGCACTGGATCCACCAGTACCCAAGCAACTTCCCGCACGCATTCTTCCTCCCGTTCTTCTACGGCTCGCTCACTGCGGCGTTCGTCGCCGCAGTCTACCACGACGTCGTCACTCTCGACGCAGGGCTCTGGAAGTACGCGCTCCCACTGCCGCTCACACTCAGCAGCCGCCTCGGCCGCATCGTCGGTGTGCCTGTGTACGCGTTCGTCATTGCATCGATCGAAGCGGTCGCGTACTTTCGCAACCCGAGCCTCGAGAGCGACTTTGGCCGCCTCGCAGTCTACTTCCAGGGCCTGCGTGCCCACGCGTTTGTCGACGACGTGCTGGTCAAAAAGCTGCTCGTAGAGATCAAGTCGCACACGTGGAGCTTCGAGAGCCCGTCGGCCAGCCAGTCCACTGCTGCGTACGTGCGCTTGCCGCTTGAACTGCTGTGTGCGCTCCTTGTCTGCGGCATCTACAGTATCGCGATCTTCTGTAACGAGCCACGGCACGGTACGTCTGTCGATGTTGATTGATAACGTAGTGGATACGTGCAGACTAGCGAAAAACGCGGTCGTGTTGACGAATCCTGTGACATGTGCCATCCGTGTCTAGACGGCGACGAGCTCCGGGAAGCGACTCGGAACAACGACGTCGTGCGGGTCCAGCGCATCCTCGCACGCGGCGTGAACCCGAATACGCGGTCGGACGACGGTGCGACGCCGCTCCACATTTGCGCCCAGCAGGCGCTCGTGAGCCCTGCCAAGATGCTGCTCGAGAGCCGAGCAGACCCGAACGTCGCCGACCGGCTCGGGTTCACAGCGCTCCACTGGGCCGTGCAGATCCGGCGCGAAGAAACGTCGGCGTCCAACCGCCTCGAGATGATCCGGCTGCTCGTACGGAACGGCGCAGACCCGCTCCAGGCCGACCCGAGTGGCGTCACGCCGCTCTCGATTGCGTCCAAGAAGGAGAACGTGTCGTCGCTCGAAGTGCTGCACGAGTCGATGACTGGGCCCGAGTCAAGCGACGCCGCAGCTGCGGTGGTTGAAGACACTACGAGCTGACACGCTTGCACGCTTTCACCCACTTACGCCCACAGTGTCCTCTATTTGCACCCTTATCGCGTGTTGAAGCCTGTCACGTCCAGTTCGATCATCTGTGGTGGATGAGTGCGCAGCAGGGACAGCCACGTTAGCCTCTCTCTTACGTATACCTCTCGCCAGCAGCCGCGTCCACTACCCGCACGTACCATTCGCAGCACGTCTCGGAGCTCCTCTTTCGACTCGTACATGGGCAGGTCAAGCCTGAAAGCGTTCCGACAGCCACCCAATAACCACCGTGAGTCATCTCAACTAACTGTGAAGACGCTCACGTCCACGACAACAACGCACCGGTTGAGACACGTGCTTGCGAACGGCAGCACGGTGTACACTGTTGAAATCGCTTTCGTGAGCTGGATCGTGAAGAGCTGGAGCGCGCCGTCCATGCCTGTGAGGCCTTGGAAGCCTTCGGCCGGGACGCTGCTCGAGCCCGTGACGTACTGCAGCAAGCGCCCGCGCGCGTCTTGGTCGAACGCATCGACAATGTCCCAGAACCACTCGACCATCGCGAGCTCCTTTGGCATACACTCGCCCAGCATCCGCAGCTCTGTGTGTGCGCGCCAGTCGGCGACGTCGATGACTGTGAGGCCCGACACGAGCACGTCGAGCTCCTTGAAGTCAAAGACGTGCAGCATGGGCTCGGGCACGACACTCCGGAGGCCCGCGAGCACGCACGCGAGCTCATCCTGGACGCTCCCAAACAGGTAGAACTGCGCCACGAGGTCGACGTACACGCGCTTGTTGGTTTCGCCCAGCGCCACGTTCGCACCGTCGGGTATCAGCTCAACACCGTCGAGTGTAAAGTCCAGACCGAGGCTCGCAACGTCGTCAGTCGCGAGGATGTACTGGAGACTCGCGTGCACCGTCTCGTCCAAGAGCCGGACGTCTGTGAGCGTGAACGGCGCCCCGAGCAGGTGTTTCAAGAGCGGAATCGACAAGCGGACGCTCAGCAAGAGCCCTTCCAAGAGGATCTTCCCGAGCACCTTGCCCACGAACCGGTACATCTACGCACAGACGTGTGAGCGCGTGAGTGTCACACCAACAGCACTGGCCCATTAGACCCTCAACCCACGCACCTCGAGTGTCTCTTGGCTGCGTGGAGCGGCGCCCGCCCGACGGATCCAGAGCCCACTGTGGGCGCTCGAGTGCGTGGGGGCAAAGAGGCCAAGAGGGGCGGCGAAGAGCTCGTCGCAGATGAGGTGGACCCACTCGCGGAGGATGCCGCCGCCGTCCACGCCTGGCTCCTCCATGAAGTCGACACGCATGCGTCGCCGGAGCGTCGCTGTCGGCGCTGTGAGGAAGATCTCGAACGACTGCTGCAATAGGTGCTCTCGGTGGACGCCTGGACGGGACGATAAGAAGCGTCAGTACGTCCTAATGATCTCTCTCTCGCTCGCTCTGTCTCTTGTACGCACGGATCGTGTGGTAGCCCTCGATGAGGGACGAGCTGAGCTTGAACGACTGCTGGTAGAACCACCGCGTCTTCTCATTGAACCGGAGCCCACTCACTCGCTGCCGACCAAGAAGCAACCCTCAGTGCCAGCGAACACCATGCTTGCTGGTCCAGAGACTGACGCACACACGCACCTGAATGGCCTTTGTGTACCCTCGTGCTGCGTACGCGACCTCGCCTACAAACACCGTCCGAGTCGTTAGCTCTGATGCCAATCCACCGACCCATTCATAACACACGAACGCACCCACTGGACGCCACTTGGGGGAAGCTGGGACGCGGTCGTCACGAACAAACCCACGTGTGTCGACGCCCTGGACACTGGAGTCGTCCACACTGTGGAAGCGACCGCCGTGCGCCGACAGCTCGACCGACGACGACAACGATGACGATGGAGACGAAGAAGACGACGACGGAGACGACAAGGCAGCGACTCGGGTCCGCCGGGCTTTCCGGCGTTCGTTCTTGAGAAGCACGCTCTCTTGGATGATGGTGCCCCGCAGCTTCCGGTTGCTACGCACGTCTGCTGCTGTGAGGCGTACCCAGCGCACGAGGCGGGGTCCAATGCACCGCTTCCACTCGTGCCGCTCGAACGCGACTCGCTGTCGGTCGCTGAGTCGGAGCCGTGGGCCAGTACGGACGTGCGGTGTCGCGAGTAAACGGTAGTTGGAGCCAACGGGCGACCGCGCACCGTCCTGCAGCTCTGAGGGCGCGTCGACTTGGATGTCGACGTCTGTATCCCAGTAGTAACAATCAGTCAATTAGTCAGTCAGTCTAGAGCGTGACGACACTAATGATCCTCCCTGCTACCGTACTGTACGCACCGTGGAGACTCGTCCCACAGAGGATGCACTCGGGCTGCGCCATGTCGTTCGAGTGGTAGCACACAGAGCACGCGCGGCCGTTCTCTCTACATAAATGAAAGCCAAGTCAATCCAGCTCGTCAGTCTACGCATGACCACACACACTCTCGCGAGCACGGGAGGGAGGAGCGACGTACAAGCGCTTGACGAACGCGCGGTGGTGAGCGTAGCGCTCGGACCGCTTGCAGCAGTCCCAGCACGAGCGCCATAGGAGCGCGAGCGCTACGAGCACGACGATGGCGCCAAAGCCGATGCCGAGGAGCATCTGCATTGAGTCGTGGTCGCTCCCGTCGCCGTATTGGCCCGGCGCTGGTCCATAGTAGCTCCCGTCTCGGTAGTAGTCGTAGCTGAGGGCGGCAGCGTCTGCACGCGATGGGATAGGATATGAGAAGGACTGTGAGTACTATCCGTAGCATGTCATGTGTCAAACTGGGCGACGTACTCGTGAGCCGATTGCAGTCATCTTCGCCCACGACGAGCTCTCTGCTCGCGCTCATACGGATCCCACACGCCACGACTGCGAGTGTCCATACACGACGAGCAGCAGCAGCAGCAGAGCCCATGACGGACGGCGCTCAACGTGAGCGCGGCCGTTCGCGAATGCACGCGAGTGGCGTTGTGATCGAATGTGTCGCACGCTTCCTTCCAGTCTGGAAGACCGAAACAAGGTTCGGTGGGAACGAGTACAGTCAGTGGATGGGTGGGAGCGGGTTGGAAATCACGGCACCGGCAGGCCCGTTTGTTACAGTACCGGTGCAGTACAATTACCGGTAGTTAGTACAACAGCGAGTGGCTTGTGTGTTGTGGCCATGGAGGGGAACTGCCAAGCCTTGGATGGCGAGCAGCTGCAACCCCGCACCGGCCGAGCGTCACGCCCCACGTCCATAATCACATCGCGCAAAAACAGTGTTGACGGTTGGTGTGATTTTCCGAGTCAAATCATGCGAGAAGCTCCGTTTCGGCACCAGCGCTCACTTTACTGTTCTCGTACCGGTACCATTCAAACGAACAGCTCCTCACGCTCACTCAGGTTGCAGTCTTTCGTGCCAGCAGCTCACTTCAATCAACGAATGTCTGTAACTGAGACTTCTCGTATTCGGTCACTTGGAGGACGCCGCTTTCCATTGAGCAGCTCTGTGTCCCCCACGTCCGTCGTTTGTTCCTCACTCTCTGGCGCTGTGCCTTCTCCTCCTTCTGCAGCAGCTAGCTGGAGCCAGCGCCTCTCGACTTTCAATAGCACGACACGCACACACACAGCGTCGACCGCCCTCCTGGAAGAAGGTCTCCGCCTCTCTTTCTCTCTCGCTCAGTACGCCTGGCAGAACTTGCGCAGACTGTCCGTGCTCGCGAGCTCTGCGTTCGTCCTGATTGCGTCAACGAACGCTTGGAGCTGCACACGTCGTGCGTTCAGCACGTGGTCGTTCAGCTCTTGCTGCACAAAGAGCACTGCGCCAGTCGAGAGGTGCGGGACAGTCGCTGCGAGCTTCTTGGTCTTGGCTTCGCGCTTAAGTGCGCGCTCGAGCTGCTTGAACTCGCTGAATGTCGCCGTCACGTCCCACATGATCACGGGGTTCATGTGCTTCTCGCTGCTGGTGCTCCCACAGTCGACGCGCACCATGTAGAGGTCCTGGGGCTTTGTACTGCCAGCCATTCGCTGGACGTGCGCTTTACCGACACGGATGTTGGCGTTCAGCAGCGACAGCTGCGCTCTGCGACGCGTCTCACCTGGTACACTGTTGACAATCGGCGGTCCACGCTTCAAGTGACTGAGCACGCGTCGACGGACTGACGGGATCTTTGATGCGAGCGGAGCAGCTGTCGGTGAAGGTGCCGCCTCTTTTCCGCTTCGTAGCGGCTTGGCGCTCAGCACGCCAGTCGTTGGCGCCAATAGCCGAGTTGACAGCAGCGGGAGCGTCGTTGGCGCACCACTGGTGGCTGTCGTTTTGACAGATGTCGTCAAAAGCAGCGGCTCGGGCGTCCGTACAATGAGCCTCGCAGGGCCCTGGGCGAGGACAGTGCAAGACGAGAACGTGGCGAACGTGATGAGGCTCGAGACGACGCCGTCCGCGAGCACGGGCACCGCGAGGCTCGCTGCGTGGGTCGCGACCACGCACGCGCCGCACGCAGCAGTAGCTGTCATCATTTTACGCAGCATGTCGAGGGCGAGGTAGCAGAGTGCGTCTTCGAGACCGTGGAGGCGCGACAGGCGGAAGCCGTGGAAGTGAAGCACCACGTTCGGGACGACTGCGTTGACTGCCATGGCTCACACAGTGGTTGTAGTGAGGAAGAATGGGGTGACGGCGACGAGAAAAGCCGGCGCTTGTGTGGGTTAGCTGCGGACTGGAGCGCGAGGCGGAGACTGCGGTCGTCGGCGCTGTTGGCTCTTTTTTCAGGTCCTGGGACGCTGCTGCTGTTGTGTTGGCTGCGACTGTGCTCCTCGCGTGCGGAAGAGAGTTCGCAAAAGTGCGGCTCTGGAAGAAGCGCAAACGCGGCGGCGGTGGTGGTGGTGGTGGTGGACCGGCGTACAGTACAGAGCGGCTGGTCGAGCGTCAAGCTTGGGAACGCCATGTGGCTGCGCATCACCCGCCTCTTGCGGGTCGGGTCTGAGCACTTCAAGTGAAGTGGTGCTGTTGACTAGACATAATGTATGCAAATGGATAGCTAGATTCTAATAAGGCCCGGGTCGGCGGGTTTTGATTTTCGAACGTGTCCAATCTGAACCGACTTTCTCGACTGAATGGATCAGGATGCGCTTCTCCCGCAAAGACGGCTCGAAATTCCCAAGTCGAGCTGAGCTGCTTCGTGCAGCAATTACACTCACCATTCGTATTAGTGCACATTAAAAAACACACACACAAATGATAAGATTACAGAGGAAAGCAGCTACAGAGGAAACACATAATAGAGTTTATTTGGCGAGCTCTCGCACAGAAAACGGAGCAACACGGAGCTTCTCCATCCACGCTACAAGCTCGTACAAGTCCGCATCTAATATGCCTGTGTGCTGCCAGCAATTAGCTACGGTTCTAGACGTCACTGCTTCCCACGCCGCTTGTGCCCAGTCCATCACGTCGAGTACGGTCGCGTCGTATAGGTGCTCAATCTCGAGCTCGCTCACTCGCTCTCCACCGCTTTCCTCTTGCTCGAGAAAGCGGTCTAGGTACTCGACGACTCCGGCTGCGCGGAACTTAACGACTTGATTCTTGAATGCGCGAATGATGCCAGCGTCGTTTGGCTATAGGTGGGCGGTCGTGTTCGGGGGGAGATGGTGGACGGCGTCGTTGCTCATGGGGTGAGGCAGGCGGTGGGGCGACGCGCTGTCTAACAGAAGAAGAACGTGACGCCCCTCTTCTGCCATTTGCGTGTTGAAGCGCTCAAGCCAGGCTTGAAAGATGCTTGTGGTCATCCAGCCATTTTTTAGCGCTAGCGTAGTCGACCCCAAGCTTGGCGGCGCTTTTGCCGCTGAAGCAGCTAGGCCTTGCGGCATGGCCAACAAAAAGTAGCGGCGTTGTAGTCGACCCGTCTCCGTTTGTCGTGATCGCCACAGTAATGCGCTTTTTGGACGCCTTATGCCCCGGCATGCGTGTCTTGGTGACGGCTGACGAAGGAGGAGTGCTGTAGAAGAAGGCCGACTCGTCCATGTTGAAAATGTCTTGGAGATTATATTGCTTGGTTGCTTCTACGGGATCTGCACGTCCTTCCTCGACCTCGCGTGCTCGTGCCGACGTGGCTTGAGTCCATGCCGACGCTGCAGCTTCTGGATCCACCCATCCGAGAACTGCAGCGCCTTGAGTCGCACGCCGCCAGCGTGCTACGGCTCGGAAAGGAGCGTCGCCCGGATCGTCTCAGCCTTGCTGCGCATGGTTCGCCACGACGCTAGCGGGACGTGCAGCCACTCGCACTCTCCTATCCATCGCACGAGCTGAGCCTCCAGCTCCGGCGAGACGACGCGCTGTGTGGTCTTGAGCGACGGGCGAGCACGTGTTGCGTCCTCGCGCACTGGAGCCTTGACGAGCAGCGACATTGAGGACGGCGAAGGCTCCTTCGGCAGCTTGAGCGTCTTGGCAGCCCACGTACATAGCGCGCGCGCAGGGAGAGGATTGGATGCTTCGCGTGGTGCTGGAACACCAGCAGCTTCTGCTGCGCGGTCACTCGGACTCTCGTTGGTCGCTCGGTCATGCTCTTACTCGTCTTGCGGCTGATTGTGCTGTGTGAGTGTCGGTGTGAGCGCTGTACGAACGCCAATAGCGTGTGGCTAACTGGGTGGCTGTGATAAATCGGGGTTTGAAAGAGTCACTGAAAAAAACTTGAACCCATAGTTTCGATGGTATTAATTTTGGTGATGTGCACTAATAGGAATGGTGAGTGTATAGCTGTCCGTAAACTTTTGTCTCGCACTGTATGTGTATACAGCTGGACCTTTCATTGAAATTTATGCTGCGTGATATAAAAGAGGGACTGGTCGCCCGCCTCAGCACAACTCGAACACGGAGTTCGGAGCGACACCAAATGAGAGTCAATGCGACGCGCAAGGGCGATGGCGGCCGCGATGACTTTGCGTACGTGGACACCGGGAGCCGCGTTTCGCCAAGCGTGAGCTTTCCGTACTTGCAGGAGGCGTCCGAGTTCTCGCCGCATGTTCCGGTGAACGACAGGTCGCTACTCGTCCAGCGCGTCAACGGCCTCGCCTCCTTCCTTCGCCGGAATGCGGTGCAGCGCTGCCTCTCCGCAGCTGTCCTCGCACCGCTCGTCACGGTGTTCATTTGGCAGTCGCCTGCATTCGCCACCGCCACCGTCTGCAGCTTCGTCACCAGCGCCTGTTCCTACGAGTTCGCGTGCTTGGCCAACCGTATTCAGCTGCGCCTACTCTCCAGCCTCGACGCGTTCGAGCACGCAGTCGCGCCGACGCCGAGCCCGCACTGCGAGAGCGCAACGTCCCACCACAGTACGCGCAGCAACGTCAGCGAAGACGCCGCAACGGGGGATACGGACGCGCAGACAAGTCGCGCCAGTAACTTCAAGCGCGGTGCCGCCAGCCCGAGCAGCGGCTTACGCGACAGGTCGTCGTCTCAGTACGGATTGAGCCAAGACCCGCCAACCCCAACCGTGGGCGAGCGAGAGAGCAGTTCGACTGACGCCAACGCCAGCGACAGTCACCACGGGACCGACGAGACGCGCCGAGCGACGTGTGCCGTAACAGCTGTCAGCAACCGGTTCTTTGGCGGCCGAGAGTGGCTCGCGGCGGCCGTGCTCTCGACGCTTCTCAGCGCAGCCACTTCCGCGATCTTCCTCTCGTGCGCGTACCTCATCCCCGAACTGCAGTCGACCGAGTTCTACCAGTCGCGCTTCTTCTACACCGTCGCAACCAACATTGTCGCCGCCCTCTGCGCCTGCTACTCGCCCAACTGGCGCTATGCAGTCATCTGCATCGTTGAGAGCGCAGTCTTCACAGTCCTCACAATGCACTCGACGATCTGCCCGATCAACCAGTTCAGCTGCGGGCTCTCGCTCGAGCCAGCGCAGGTGTTTCTCATTGGCGCCATCCTCCTGATGCTCTTCCGCTTCACGACGAGCTGCTCGAGCGTCCACGCGTTCGTCCACTTTGCGCTCGACTTGATCGGATACGTCTACATCATTGGTAGCCTGTCGGTGCTCGTCGCGTTCGTGGATGACGACAAGAAGACGCTGTATCGGAAGCTGCTCATCGCGCTCCTGTACGTCGTGTGGGCGTCGGACACGGGGGCGTACTTGACCGGCAAGCTGCTCGTGTCCCTCAAGTACCCGTACTACCACCCGCTCGCAGCTCACCTGTCGAAGAACAAGGACTACGAAGGCACCCTCGGCGCGATCCTCTTCGGTATTGCGGCCATGATGCTCTCGTCGCACCTACTCAGTGTCCCGGGCTCGACAGGGACAAAGATCGCCTTCACAGTGCTCGCAGTGGTCGTGGGGAGGCTCGGGGACTTGTTCGAGAGTCTGCTGAAGCGCGCAGCGGGCGTGAAGGACTCGGGGAAGCTGATCCCAGGCCACGGCGGCGTCCTCGACCGCATCGACGCGCTCATGTTCGCGGCGCTTGTCTTCGCGCGCTACTACGCACTGGTTATTGGAGTTGAGTAGAGAGTTTGGGTGGGAGTTGGTGTTGGTGTGTCCTGTACTCGTATCTAAGCACATGGCGATGATGTCGTGCATGATGAAGCGTTTGCTTTCCCTGATATCTACTTACGGTACAGTAGCTTGAGAACAAGTGATTGATACACTCGAGATAAGCATCACGATTGTCCAGCACATTGAGCAACTCGTGCTCATTTCCTGCACCAGATCTTTAGGGCAGCGAGGGCAGCAAGGGCAGCTCAGTCGAACTGCATGCGAGTCTGCTGGAGTCTGCTGGAGTTGGTTCTGGGTTAATGTGTGTGGACCACAAGGAAGGTATTGTATAGGAAGTTGCTAAACGTCACTTTTCGCAATGTGACCTCTCACGTGCACAAGCGCAACACCCAACACCCGACAGCAGAACGCATGGAGCGCGCGGCCAAGGTGGAGCCGTTCACACTGCTGGAGCTCACGCTCCGACACTCGCTCGTCGCGG